>VYZV01038446.1:0-44615 GCA_013401275.1 Pandion haliaetus | reverse complement strand
TAGAAAGTTTTTACAGTAAATAATCTTGCATGTGAGTGAGTGATGGGGAAGCTATAATCCTTTGTTATGGAACACCTATTATGTGAACCAATGTCATTGTCCAGATTTGTCTGAAGTAGAAGACGTTATTGTCCGCAGCTGCTTGTTATTACTGATCAGACAGAAGTTACTGCCATACAGTTAAACAAACATATAGAAAGGAAAGTGGAAGCACTCTATAAACCATTCTTGCTGTGTAAGGTCAGTCAGGGTAACTTACACCATTTCCTTAGCAGCATATACTGAATGGGCTGACTTTGCACTTAAGCAGGTGAGGAGCACTTGTGCTCTTTGCCACTGTTCAGAAGGGGAGTGGAAGCAAGCAGCATGGGGGGCCAGGCAGAAGTGTTTTGAATGTCTCCCAACTGTTTGGAAAGTGAACATGTGTTTACATTCAAAACATCTCATGAAATGGTTTAAATTCTGGCAGTATCAAATCATTCACCTCTTCACCCCTTCTGTTCAAAAGAAGTTATGTTCCTTTGTCTTTTAGTACATGTGTGTTTCAGAGGTCACTTTTAAAAATTAAAATTTCTTCTCTCCCTGTATGTTACAAATTAGTAGTACTTGTTCAGAGTAGGGCTTTTCTTCTATCTCACCCCCATGGATTTATAGTGCTTTCTTTGCTAAGTTGTCTCAGTGCCTAGTATCTATCCATAATGTTCAGGTGAAATTTATTCTTCAGGGTCTGTCTATGTTCAGTTTCTGTGCACTGAAAGATTTTTAGCTGTGAAAATAGCTTACCAGGTGCACTTAATGTACATGTTTCTTAAGGAATCTTCTAGACCGAAAAAGTGGAGTAGTATGGTAAAGGGAGATGTTAATTACCAAGATGAAAAGGCCATCAGCTTCAGACCATAACACTGACCAAAAGGTAGACGAATGAGATGCCAGAATGCAAACAACCTAGCCAAAATTATTGAACTAAAGTGTATCTAGATTTTCAAATATAAAATGTAAATTTGTTTTTCAATGTTAATAATATAGTAATACTAATATAAAAGCTCAAAATAAGGATTTGACAACAACAACAAAATGGTTTAATGGTTCCACAGCCTTAGGAAAAAAGTGATCTTTTCTGTCTTCTGGACATTGTATGATCATTGCAATGTGTTTTCTCTTGTGCTAGAAGTTTGGGGATCACGATACAGTGATCCAAATCTGGAAGTCCCTTATCTTATTTTTTTTCTGAGGGTGGGTGTGAGTGGAGAAGAGCATGAGGGAGAGTTATTCTGCAGTGAAAATGAATTTACTAGTTCATTTGAATTAATAGTTCACTGAGGACAGGGTGACTTCTTTAGATAGCATTGCCAGCTGATACTGACAGCAAAACCATAGGCATATCCCCTCTTAATGGCATCTTAGTGCATTTTTCTAAGGAATGTGACCACTTTTACATTTTGTCTAAAGAATTGGCTGCTTTCCCCAAATTAATCATTTTATGAATCAATCCTAAGAACATGAATAAAGCACCAGCGTGATTTATTCAAACTAACATTTTATAGTGCCTCTGACAGTCATCTAGTAATACAGGAACTGAGATACTTCACAACTCAAGCCAACCTGAGCATGAGGTAGAAAATACACACACACCTTATTTAAGCAGGTTGTTATGTAAATTAAAACCTCTTCTATTGTGAAAGAATAATTACTGAGATGATGATTCTAGCTCATTAAGTAAGGCCATTTGGTTTCTATTTGGTGGGTTTGGTAAGATTTTAATTAATGCATTACTCTCAGTTTTTTAACATTTTTTTTAGATATTCGTAAAAGAAGATGCATCTGTACATGTTTGCAATATTTGTACTTTGGCTCCTGCAAAGACTAATGAAAGAGTATTATTTGATATTCCAGAAGATTCTAAAAAACAATAGATCTGTCCCTGTCTCACCTCCCTTTCATGGTGGTCATCAGCTTGTTGCTGAAAAGGAGGCTATTTTACTGTTTTCATAGAAATACAGTGAGCGATCAGCTTTTGATTGGGCATGAACACTGCAGTGATATTTAAAATAATAAAACATTTCGTTAATGGAAGAAAAAAAATCCCATTTTCTCATTTAGGAAAAAAACCCAACAAACAACTGATCATTAACTAAAACTGCAGATTTGTAAAAGTATTTCCTTCCTGAACATAATTTAGTGCAATGACCCTAAAATACTTCTCATTTTTTATTGTCCATACAGCATAATTGGAAGGGTTTCCAGTTTCTTTGAGTATTGTTATCTACATTAACTTGCATACATAGGTCATGAATTGAATCGCATAGTTAGATAGACATTTAAATTTTGCTGATCAGGTAAAAAAGCTGATCAGGAGGGGTTTGACATAAAACTGTCTATAAAACCTATTAAAAGTTTTTTTCTAATGTTGAGTGGGTTGGTGTAGAGGAATAAATCCATCTCTTTCGGTCCAAATTCTGTTTTCAAAGTAACACTACGTAATTTGGTTTGGAGTTACAAGTTTACTAGTTGTAAAAAAGTTCTGTAGCCAGAAGCTTTGTGTTGTGTTCTGAAAATGCTCTGATGCTTATTATTCACAAGTATATATTTAATCAACATAACTCTCATCAGTAATTGTGAAGAAACAACAAAACCCTTCAGTGTTTTCATTTATAGTTCAATTGAAATTTTTTATCAATTTGTTCTGGGGACTGGGGGAGTTGTTTGAGGCTCCGGAGTCTGTGAAAGTTGAGATTTTTACAACAAGCTCTGTGGTTTAGATTGTGTTTCCAGTGACATAACTAGTTAAACATAAACCAGATGTGCTTTGAAGTTCATTTCCAGGAATGTGCAGTGGACTGTCTCAATTTTTGTTCCTCTAACTTTTACAATGTATACTCACTTCACTTAAGAAAAAAAAATTTTATAGAGAAAAAACTGATAAATATTTTCATACATAGTGGGTTTTATTTTAAAATGTAAAATAGTATTAATATCAATTTGGTTTCTTGCTCACTCTTGTTAAAATTACCATTTTAATACTATTGTAAGATGGTGTATGGCAACAATTTTTGGAGTTTGTTTAAATTGTATATATGATACTTTGTCGCCTGATTCAGCAGAGCAGTAATGCTGAAGTGCATTCATCCTTTAATTATTTTTTTTTTACTGAATGGTGGTTTTGGGAGTTGTCAATGCAATATTACAAACCTGTTAGTACCCAACAGCATTGGGTTTGTTTTTTGCTTCTTTTTTTGTTTGTTTCTTTTTCTTTTTTTTTTCCTAGCATAGTGCTGAAGCATTTCAAATGCAGAAAGTAACAAACTTTTTTTTTCAGGGTTAGAGGCCCAGAGCATAGTCACAAGATTGTTTTAGAAACAAGCAGAAGTTAATGCCTCCAGATATGCATACCCTAATCCTCAGCAAAAGCTGCTCTCCCTCTTTCTAATCCATAGGGAAAAATGGGATGAGTATTCCTTCACCTGCATCAGGGCAAAGTGAAATGAGGAGGAGCCTGTTTTCGTGATACATCTTCCCTCACCCCCGGTCTTGGTGATCAGCCTCTGCCATTCTCATCCCAGAAGATAAAAGTGTAACAGTTTGTGTGTGGGATCAGTGAGGGGCTGGCACTGGCACTTGAGAAGGGTAGAAACTGAGACTGGGAGAAAAAGGAGGAGGAAGGGTGAAAGGGGAATGTCCCCTGCAGACAGCAGCAACCTGGCAGATTGAGTCATCTGTTTTGCCAGGAACACGTTTGATGCAAACTTGAGTGAGGGTTTAGACTAGATTGTCCGACTTTGGCTTGAAACGGACAGGCAGTTGTCCCGGTCTAGAAAATGGTCAGCTCTGGCAATGTTGTATCACCTTTCCGTTCTTCCCCATTTTTGCTCACCTCTGTGTTCAGTTTCAGTCTTTTTCTCTCCTTTCACTGTCTTTGGGCAGAGAATGAAGCACATAGCCCATGAAATCAAGAGAGCTGCTTCACTCTTCATAAGGTGTTGAAATTTAGATTCTTTCGCCCCTCCATCTCCACTTACTGATTTATCTTTGGTTGTAGTTTTGGGGACACTGACTTCTAGGTGTGGCCCTCAAGAATTTTTTGTTAGGTTTGGGTTTCTTTTTAACTCTGAAAACCCAAAATACAAGATGTGTTTCCCTAGAAGAAAATTGATTGTAAACAAGATAGGCATGATAACCTGATATTACATCAATAATTGTGAAGCATTTTAAGATTCATGCATTTTTTAATGTTCTGAATGTAACTGAAGCAATGTTTTGGATAGTGGCAACTATCTGCTTATTCCAGTATTTTGTCTTCCACATTGGTTGTATATGTGCAGACCTGTCTGTGGTTGGGCTGAGAGCTGTTAAAACCATGTGACACTTTACATGAAAATCACCTCTTTTCAGCTATAAATATCTTCAGCAGACTTCAAGCACTTGACCTGTAATTTTCTTCACTGTGTGTCTGAATCAGACTAGACTTCAATTTTGCCTTTAAAAATTCGGACAAAACTTCTTGTTCATTTCCAAGAAAGTGTTGATTTCTGTATTTAGAAACATGCAGACCTTGTGACCTTTTCTTTAGAAAGCTGTTGGTCCTCTATGCTGTTGCAGCTTGAAATTTCTTGAGCAGTTATTGTGTGAGGATGGTGCCTCTTTACTCTGAAAATGTGCTCAGATGTGGCCAAGTTGTAAGTCTCATTTGCATGTGCTCAGTGGAGACTATTTTTAGTGTCCAAAAGCCCCCAAGATTCTGTGGCACAGATTATGCCTGGCCCCTCATGGCAACTTTTCTGAAGTTTCATGATAGCTAAAAGTGGGGAAGAGCACTTGCAAATGACTGGACAAAGAATAATATCTGCATAAAAGCAGAGACTGACCAAAGATCCCTCTGACCCACAGAAAAGCAAGTATTTTAGTGTCCAAAAGCCCCAAATCAGGCTATTTTAGTTTATGCATATGACATTATTCCTCAAGCACTACTAGCAAACATAAGCAAGCACTAAACAGTTTTATTTCTAGCCCACCAAAGGAACAGTCTGGTTGGATTAGAACGTATGGTTTGATTCAGGATCCAAATGAAAAAATGAAATCGGTTGAGTTCAGGGAGAAATGGTGGATATGCATCTGCAGTTGTTCTTTGAAAGAATTTGCTAGTATTGTTTTATTCTTAAAATGGATTTTACTTAAAAAAAAAAAACCAGCAAATAATACTGTTTGCAGGGGTCCTATTCTTACATGTGAACAGGCTTAAAAAACTCACAGGGGTAATAAATAGAAGGAGTTAGGGGCTAGAGGGAAGTACCATTTACAGTATTCCAGTTTAAACCCCTGTTTCTTGAATGCTTTCCAGAACTACAGAATTGCAGCCAGCATTGTAATATTTTGCTTCTGACAGGGTTTTCTTAATTATTCCAAAGCCTCACAGAGCCATAAATGACAGAAACAATAAGGCCTTTGTTTGTGCACTGCATGTTGTGGCTGGGAATGCAGTGCATTCTATGAAAAAAGAGTTTTGTTTTCTCACGGGACAGTTATAATTGATGCTGGAAAACTTCATAGTCCAAGTTGCTGGAAATTGCTATCTTTGTAGAAAAGAGCCATTTAATTAATACTTTCCAAATATGTGCTCCTATACACCTGCACATACGTGCTACCTGCCTGTCCCTATGTCTTTTGAATGTCATGGGCAGGGCGGGGGGTTGCAAATATACCACGCAGTCTTGGCAAATCATGGTTCACAGCAGCGTTTGTACTGTATAATATTTTCCAGAAGCACATCGTAGTTCTAACAGTGTCTTTTGTTTCTGGATTATAGATATAAATGAATGTGAAAGCAGCCCGTGTGTCAATGGTGCCTGCAGGAACAATCTTGGATCTTTCAATTGTGAATGTTCACCTGGCAGCAAGTTGGACTCTACAAGACTGATATGTATTGGTGGGTATTTCCTCCTGTTATTCTCCCTTTTTCTTACTAACTTGAAAAACCATATTGATTAATTAAGCAAGAAAATAATGTGCTTGGGTAATTTCCCCATGATAGCAGACAGTGTGTATATCTCTGTAGGTAAGACCAAACAAACACATACTAATTTGATTGCTTCCATGTGAGCAGAAGCAAACTGAGGGAAACATAATTCATGAGGGTGACCAAACAATGGTGGAAGCGGTGAAATGGAGGTATTGATTGATGGGAGAGAGTGGGGATAACTTATTATTAATAGGAATTATCTTGTCCTTTGAGAGATGTGAATATGAGTAAAGCTATAGGTGATTAGTCTGGTAGTTGAGAAACTGTAAAGCAGAAATGCCTACTCAGTTCCTTGGCCTTTTAAATCTGAGACAAGAAAGCAAGTAAAACTGGAGGAACATGTACTCAAATAGTGATAGGAAAACTAATGGCTTCTAGGGTTTAGGACATTCTTGATAAACTGTGAAGACTGACTTTCCTAGCTATAAGGAAATGTTAATGGCTTTTGCACTATAGCACAATCTCATACTTGACCTATTTTGTAGGAAGCTGGTAAAGGCAAGTAAGACAGATAAGAGTTTGTCAGGATCCGTGTCCCTGGAGCAGACACATGAGTATTGTCTTGATTTTATATATATACACACACAAAATATGTGTATATATATATATATATAAAAGTAAATAATGTTAGCATCCTTTGAGGATTCTGTTGCATTGAAAAAAAAGCAGAGCACTGCACAGATTTTATTGCAGCTAGCAGCAGCAGTTGCCTGCAAGATGTCATTGACATTATCTTTGGAAGCCATTTATTAATGGGTTTTTTCTTGCCTTTCCAAGAAAACTCAGAGGATTGGAGACATCTGTACTTCTCTGGTGATCACAAGCTGCCATTGTTTCATCTTATTTGTGTGACATAACTGAAGTCATTGTAGGCTATGTGGGATAAATTAGAGTGTCGTTAATAACTGGATGATGCTAATTTTAAATGTTCCTTTTATTTTAAGATGGATTTGTCTGGTGTTCTTGGTTCAACTTTCTTGCCTTGCCAAGATTTTCTTAAGATAGGAAATTGAATGCAAAGATTCAAGTTTCCATCTAGTGATGGAGTCTATCTATGCCTTAAAATGTTTTTTAGGTGAATGTTACTTTTGTGCCTTCTCTTAGATTTCCTTGTAGCATCACTGGCCAGTAAAGTTTAGTGTTGTTTTTGTTCTTTTTTACATTGTGCTAGTTTCTTGATATGAGCACACTATGGTTTTTTGTACTGCTTATTTTAATCTTGTTGTGTTCTCACATCTAAAGGTGCTACAAGTTCACTAAGGGCCTAATTATAACAATGTTCTGGATTTACTTTGCAAATGGTTTCCATTGAAATATTTACAGTGTGAGGTCCCATTTGGCCTGAATATTAGTGATAAGTAACATAAAAAGTAAACAAAAAAAACCCCTGAACGGTCAGATAAAAAGTAAAGGATAGGAGCCACCTATATACTGTGAGCCTATTCATTCATTTTTTGTGTTAACCAAAATCATCTCATCACTGGTAGTGATAAGAAGCAGGCAGACTGGATTGTTGAAAAGTAAGGGGTTGGAAGTTATAGGTAGTTTATTTACTGTGTTAAAAACTTGCAGATGCTCTTGTTGAATGTATGCCATTTCAAATCTGCACAGTAGAGCAAGTTGTTTTTTCCCTTTAACACTGCAGTGAAAGACTTGTATATTGAATGTATTTGCTGTAATGTCTTTTAGCTGATGGCTGCTGTAGAGCATTCCTGTAGCATCAGATATGAAAAGCATATGGCAAAACATAAACGTATGGCTAAAATAGTGTTGTCGTTTTGGAATGTGTTGTATTCTTCATAAGAATGATCAAAGTGAGGTACTGTCTGATTCTGACCCCTCTCTAGTTTTTTTTTTAATTTCAAATTTGTTCTCATGTCAGAACCAGAATCAATCCTACATTATAAGAGTAAGTTTTTCTTTATTTCTTTCATGAAGATGATTAATGTTACTGAGCTTAAAAATGGCACCATTTTTACAAAATTATTAGAATAAGAAAGGACTAACATAATATTACTGTTAATTTTATTTTTACAATTTGTTGCTCCAGTGTGTTTGTTGCTACTTGGTCTTACTGCTGTTTTTCACTGTTTTGTGGGCTCAGGTCATATACAGTAGCATGTTAGACTGATCTTATATGGAGAAGCTATATGGCTGATGTGTGTTCTTTACTGAGTTTGTGGATGGAAGACTTCAGTCTGTCAGTTCCTCTGGTTCCTTTGCTCAGTCTGCTCAGCCTCAAGGCTGAAGAACCAGGTGGCTTGAGCCATTGGCATCCATATTACCTGTAGAAATTGAGCATAGATGTGAGCCATTTGCCTCTTTCTGTGACCTTTCCTGGGTAGAGAAAAAATTACTTGCTCAAATTACAGTCAGAATTCAAGTCACAACATTTGCACTCAAATTTAAGCTCAAACCTCCAGCAAATGAGGTTTGTTAGTTCAGCAGTTACAATAAAAGCATTCAGCAAAAATGTTATGCATTTATTTTGCTTGTACACTGACAGTGTTTGCAATAT
This sequence comes from Pandion haliaetus, assembly GCA_013401275.1. NCBI lineage: Eukaryota > Metazoa > Chordata > Aves > Accipitriformes > Pandionidae > Pandion > Pandion haliaetus. The sequence goes on along the minus strand of VYZV01038446.1, from coordinate 36,084 downwards.
TGAGGCTGTACTCTTAGCAGAAAAAAGTGGAATTGTTTTTGAAATACATCTGTTGGTGGTACAAGTGTTGCATTGCTATTTTGGGTATTGCTCATATGGTAGAGATACTGCTGTTTGTACTTTTTGAAATATGCACTTAATATATGCTTTTTGTGCATGTTTTAGTCAAGATTTGTGGAATTCATACAGTGCACAATAAATAGGCTGCCATCTGCCTGTAATATGCATATATTCTTCTTCAAGTCAGAATCAAAGAGATACAAGCAACAGAAAGAATGCTTTGATGCTGGATAATAACTTTTTCACCAAAGCAAAAGTCACAGTGACTGCCCATTGTAGATTTCGTCTGGACAAGAGAGATAATGTAGAATAAAGGAACCTAACTCATGGCCTCAAAAAGATAAGACAAACAGACTTTGGCAGGATAATGTAGATGCATCTGGTATGAGGAAGGTCACCTGCTAATTTGTATAATTTAAGTCATTTTTGAGATATTAATTTGATTTTTCCATCCTGTAAAGTTGGCTACTAAAAATAAGTAACACTGAGCTCAAGAAACTTCTAGTGAATAAAGCAATGGAAGCATTTACATCTTGATAACATAAAGGACAGACATCAACATGTGGGCAGCAAGCTGGATGTGGTGTAAAAGAGCAGCTAAAGAACCTATATTCTCTCTCCCCATGTTGGTCCCTGAATTTGGGATGTATGATGACCAGGGACATACCCATCCATCCCATGACTAGTTAAGAGCTGACCTAGCTAATGACTGTCCAGGTTTTGCCTTTGGTCTTGTTATGTTAACCCAAGTCTTAACTGTTAGCTAAAGACTGATCAAGGTGTGGGAAAGATGCCTTTTCCACTTGTCTATAGCTCTCGTTGGTTTGTGCTCTTGTTTAAGTGTGGTGTTCTGCCCCACATGTTTGAGACCAACATTAACCTAGATAATACAACTCTTTTACACTTAACTGTTAATGAAGTACATTGCCCAGTTTCTAGGGCTGATTCCAGTCACATTCTTGGGCCAATTTTTTTCCTGTTACTTTAGCCAAAGAAGGGTTGTGCTCTCTGTGGTCTACAGAATTTGATAACATGACAGTTTTTTGGGGTTTTTTTTATAACATGACAAAAGTTGAAGTTGTATGAAAAAATAAGATGGAATGATTCTATCTGAAGCACACTGCTCCTAAACATGAGGTATTAGTAATACGGATCAACAGCACCTAATAGATGGTCTGGCTTTTTATAAATATAATACATATAAACCTTAAAGCCAAATCCTCTTTTGTTAGTTATCTCATTAAATTCATCTGGGCCACTTGCTTAGCTTTGAACCCTTGAGTATGCACATGCATTTAAACTCTACAGGCTAACCTCACAATCTGGGCTAAATCTTTACAGACTGCTTTTGCTGTCTGATCACAAATACTGTTGTCTCCTTCAAGAAATTTTATACCGTTTTGAGTGTAACATTGGAAAGGTACTGAGCAAAGGTGCTGTAGGTACAACTTTTAAAGTTCAAAACTGATATAGGATCTAACTGAGATTTTAAAAAACAGCTTGGGCACTGAAAGCATGTATTTTAAGACTTGAAGATTTGGGTACCTAAAAGAGAATTTCAAAGGATTTCAGGCAGCAGGGACAATGCTGAAAATCTCCCCTCTGCTCAGTGGCTATCTCGCCTGGGCAGCAATCAGTGGGTGCTGCCTGACATGGCTGGGCACTTACTTGAATGGGGTTGTCCTGAGGTTGCTGGGTTCCCAGCCTGGCAATCCAATTTGTGATTCAGGAGCTGGGCTTGCTGGGGCTAAGCCATCAGGAGCAGAGTGTGGAGTGTAACCTAACAAGTGTGTACAAAGCATAGTTAATGCACCAGCAGAACTAGACCCCTAAGAGAATATAGCACACCTCTATCCCCTCCATTTTTATCTTCTTTCCTTCCTGACAGCCTTGAAGGTTCACCAACTGAAAGGGATGCAAGAGCACCTGGTTTTCATAACCCAGTGGTTTAGGCAGTCAGCTGGAAGGGGGAGTCCCAGGTTGTGATCTCTGCTTTTGCTATAACTTGTGTATTTTAGACTGATCAGTCACTAGATCAAATAAATAAATAAATCCACTGTAGTATCTGGAGGACCTCTGCTAGCTGTGGGCCTGGACTATAAAATGCCTCGAGCAGTGTGCTCTGTTGCTCACTTTTAGTGATAGTGCTATTCCTTTCCACCACTTCTAAACTAAAATGTGACTGATGGCTAAAACTAAAATTACTCTGATGGAAGGTGTTCTTTTAAAAGAGAGCCTGCACTCCCTTGGTACTCTGTACTGGTGGCATGAACATGGCATGTCAGTTCTTTTTGCTGTGACAGTTCCATATTGTTTTCTATTCCACTGCAGATAGCCTGAAGGGGACTTGCTGGCTTAACATCCAAGACAGTCGGTGTGAAGTCAACATCAATGGTGCTACACTGAAATCTGAATGCTGTGCCACCTTAGGAGCAGCTTGGGGCAGCCCATGTGAGCGATGTGAATTAGGTATGCTCTCATATCCTGCTTCTTTTCAGAGAAGAGAGGAAGTACCACTAGATAGATTCTCATTATTTTCTTTATAGAAAACAAACAAACAGACAACACAAAAAAGCCTATGAAATGAAGTTGTGTTATTTAGCATCACTTGCAATCTCCACCATCAGAGATCATTCTAATAGCTTTGAAGTCACCAGGAAATGACATGTGAATAAATCTTTTAATAATTACATATGTTTCATCTCCAGAGGGTCCATGCATTGGGGTAGGGAAATAAGGAATGCAGTAATAAAGTGAAATATCTGGTAAAAGTCTTGAGGGCTTTTTATGTTGTGAGCTGTTAACACTTTTTCCAGCTGTTTTCAAACACATAGCTTACATACAATTATTGATTGCAGAATAGTACTACTATTAGATTACACGGCTAGGTCTAGAAGTTGGAAGCAGGAATGCTAACTGTGTGCTCTAGTTTGTGGAAAAAATACTGGGCCTCATTCTCCCCATAAGGTTTGAATAATGCCACTTGCAGCTGAACCAGTGTCAGGACGTTTTAGCCATTCATTTTTAATTGGAACAATAATTGTGGTACATGTATCCCATCTAACAAGCATGGTGCAAACAACATCCAACAGAGCTCTTAACTGTGCAGTGCAGCATCAAGCGAAGATACTACTTTGGACTCCAGGAAGCAGCATGGTCAGGTTAGACTGGTAAAACTAATCAAAAACTAATCAATCTAGAGAGCTAATTAGCTGAGACTGGGTACATTTGGCCATTTAATTTCCTATTCTTTAACTAGTTATATTTCAGCAAGCTTTCATATCACTACATCATGCTACATTTTACGTGTATTCCCTAAAATAATTTCATTGCTTAGATCCTTTATTAAGTTGCAGTGGAGAAAAAGCCTTTAGTGATAAGTGGCATCACTAAAGCTTTAAATCTTCAGGCAACTTTACAGGAAATTTACCTTTCAGCTACATCTGAGTGCAGAGATTGGTATGATTAGATGCTGACCATTCTGGTCTCCATTAAGGAAAGTAAATGAGAAAGTAATTGCCTAAGATTTATTTTCCTCGACTGGTCACTTGTTTTAAATAACATGTATGAGTCAGTACTTTTCTTGATTGAGGCGGGAGCACTCACCACCTCATACAGTCAAATTATTAGAGAATTCTGAAGATACATTTATTTTTAAATTATTTACTCCTGTATTTCTGTCATTCTAAATCAGTGATACATCTTTCTGGCTTGATTCCAGACACAGCTTGCTCAAGAGGATTTGCCAGAGTGAAGGGTGTTACCTGTGAAGGTGAAGTTTTTGCTTCTTACTCAAGATGTCAGGTTTTTTTTCCTTTGAAAATGAGATAAAAGGGGAATTATCACGTTGTTGTTTGTGTCAGGCATAATCATATTTGCCTTAGATGAATGCCTTCACAGTTACTGACTGTTGAGAAGTGTTATGTTACACTATTTGTTGGAGAATATCAAAAAGATACAAAGAGAGTGGAATGAAAATGCTCCTTCAAAGTACATTTAATCCCTCCAATTTTTCCTTTCTCTCAGCCATAATCCATCATCTTCTCTTAGAGAAGAGAATGTCGCATTTTAGTGCCCTATGACTTGAAGATCTTGCAAGAGTTCCTTGAGACTGAGCCAGATGCTTGTTCAGACCCTAATACAGTATGAGTGAAAGCCTCTTGCTTTCTTTCATGTAGCTGAAATTCTCAATAAAGCTGAAGTTGTCTCCTTCGAGTTAGCGTATAACTCAACTCTTTGTTTCCCTGACAGATGTAAATGAGTGTGATGTTTTCCCGGGGGTTTGTCCCAATGGGCGGTGTGTTAACAGCAGAGGCTCATTTCACTGCGAGTGCCCTGAAGGACTGACGCTGGATGGAACAGGACGAATGTGTTTAGGTAAGAGCACACTCAACCCCGCCAGCTTTTTAGCTGTGTCCAACAGTTCAAAATTATTCTCAAAGGGCTGTGAAAGGATATTTGGTTTGTTTCTGAATTCCTCTGAAAGCAGTTTGTTAAGCATATGTTTTAGTTTATGGCTGCTTAGATACCAAATGCCTGTGCCAGTTCAGAGAAGAGCTGTTAATCCCCTGGGGGAATATGAATGTTTGTGTTAAGACTTGTTTTGCCCACAATGCAATCAATAGGTTTTGCTAGAGTGCTGTCCTTCTCTGACTCCATTCACAAACAGAAATGTCTGACTCGCTGGTAGCTAGATGATAAGTCAGTCAGCTGGTCAGCCAGCAGCTTGTAATGCAGTATGAATGGTGCTCTTCTCTATTGCTATCTAGTCATTTTGTGAAACTCTGATACTACTTTATAGCATAAATATGGTGGTGCAAATCGGTCTGAGAATAATCAAAATGAGCGTAGATAAAAATAAGACTTCATCTTTCTTGTACAGATTAGTGTCTTCTACTGACAAAACATGATGTCCGTGAAGACGTACATTTCTCTAACAAAGACTTCAGGCATAAAAAATACTGAACCCCTGTGTAGGTTCAAGAAAACAGAAGTATCCTGTGGCAAGTGTGGTTAGTGTTATTAATCTGCATCTTTAGAAATCAATGGTGAGAGAAGAAAAAAGATAAAGTCAGGGTACTGGATGTTTAGAATAGATTTTGGAATCCATATTAATTTTTCTTACCAGTTCTAAGGACTGTAAAAATATGATTACTGACAACATTGTTTTCTTTTAAGAAAACAGTGCAGCAAAACAAAAAAAAATTTTCAGCCCTTGCCTCACGTCAAGGATTTTCCTACTCTAACCTTTATTTTTTTATTTCTACAGTGTTCTCTTTCCTCAAGTAGATTCAAATTTAAGCAAACACTTTTGCTTTAATTGCACTATGCCTCACCGATAGCTGATACAAACAGTTACCAGGTTGTGGGGTTTTTCAATGTGAATGTAGTTCTAGAGATATTTATTAAAATAAGCAGAATTTTGAAATGAAGCAGATGTGTACAATCACTATAAATGTCTCAGAAAAAAGAAACAGTTCAAAACGAAGTCTGCCCGGATGCATGTACCTGTTGTTTGTGCATAATCATATGCAGCTTTGCATGTTAGGTTGCACTTGATATTCCACCCCAACCCTCTCAAATTTGGTAATTCTGTTGCCAGTCACTGGCATCTGTGGCCATCAACCCAGTATTATTTCTTAATGAGAAATTTGATAAGGACAGGTGTGAATTAAATTGTGGTTGATAGATACAAATGAACAGTTGGAACAAAGGAGCTCTTTTCAAGCAAGACACGGGATTCCTTTACCCACAAAGCCATGTTGCTTTTTCTTATTTTAATTTAAAAAAATGACCTTTTCTATTACAAGATATGTGCCTTCACCTATGCTCTGCAAGCACTGTGCAGTATGTAATGAATTTCTGATACATGGTTATTTCCTGCAGGATGCACTACAGTGACTTTAGTGCCAACAAATATTTATTAGCAGTATGTTTGCTGAATGTCTGGAAATGAAAATAAGTATGATCTTGATGTGGAATAGTTTACAGGAAACCATGAGTATTCTCTGAACGATTTCCATTTGTTGTACTTGCTTCTAAGTTTTTTAATTTCAGATGTGCATAGGGTAAATTTATGTTATAAATCTGCAAAACTTTGAAGGGCTTGTATGGAAAACAATTCAGCAGCTCATCTGTGTTATTTTTAGATCTTGCATCTTCTCCAAAGGTTTTGTGCTAAGCATTTAAGAGTTTTTTTCAGTTTGCTAAAGCCTAACTTCCAGTCCAGTGTATCATATGAAACATTAATGCTTCTATTGATCCTGAAAATACAGCTTGACCTCCAGTCCATATCAGTCATGTCAGGAGGTTCTAGAATATGCCCAGAAGTTGTGTCCATGTGGTCTTCCTCACATGCTAAAAATAACTCTCTTTTCCTGGAGAGCATTAAGCTACCAATAAATTCCTGTATAGTATCACAGACGTCTTCTCTAGCACTGCTGTAATGGATACTGTCCATTTCCCGTTATTGGTATCATTTGCCAGATTTCTGGAATTGGGGCATAGAAATTCTTCTGTGTTGTAGAAGTTAGCAAGTAGAGACTTAACAACCCTTTTTTTATGACAATTTTATATTTTACCAAATGATAAAACTTTTTCTAAAAATTTTCAACTATTTTTCTTTGCTGAAATACAAATAGGTAAAAAGTGTGGAACGTACTGATGCTTTCGAATGGGTTATTATTGTTATTTTTTCTGAATGTGAGATACAGCAAAGCTGATTTTCTGTGTGTACAGACCAGTGCATGGTACTTTTCCTGACAGGTGGGTATGCAAGTACAAATTATGCCTGCATACTTGGTTGATCTATCTTTTGGTTTACCTGCTTTTCTGCAGATGGGGCCCTTGAGTACAACCATAATTAATTTTTCTGGAAACCTTATTGTTTTCTCCTGCTAACTGGTGTTAAAATAAGCCTTAACAATGGTCAGCATTTTCTTTCCTGTATTCCTTTTATTATTAAGTTAATTTAATAATATAAACTTAGATAGGAATGTTGGATATTTTACCATGAATGCAGGTCAATTTGTAAATGAGAATACCTGATACAGTAAAGAAGTACATGTCTCTGATCGATCAAATACACATAGAAACCTAAAAAGTACAATCATGTCAGAGTAATGGTATATCTTGGTATTCAGAGACAACGAAAGAAATGCTTGTGCTTTTATGTGGTACAACAGAGATCCAGAAACTTTACTATATTGCAGTATTAGTGACTTCAGATGGTTGAACATTGTGCAGAGGTGTAGAGTTGAGCAGAAATCTGTCTCCCAGAAACTGAGCCTCACATGTACTCATGCCTTCAGAAATAGGTGCTTCTGAAAAACACAAAACTTCAGCAAAAGGTAAAATGCCTATATGTTGTTGTAAAATGAGCAGATATTCGCATGGAGCAATGCTACCTGAGATGGGATGAAGATGAGTGCATTCAGTCTGTGCCTGGCAAGTTTCGTATGGATGCTTGCTGCTGTGCTGTGGGGGCTGCCTGGGGCTCTGACTGCGAGGAGTGTCCTAAGCCTGGCACCAAGGAATACGAAGCTCTGTGCCCCAGAGGTCCTGGCTTTTCCAACAGAGGAGATATTCTAACTGGCAGGCCATTTTATAAAGGTAAGGGTTCATTCTTGGATCTAAAAATGAATTATAGGCACATCTGGGTGAATATTCTAAGAAAATGCCAGGATTTGTGTCTATGTTTGTTATGTGCTTGAGATGAGAGATGTTATATAGATGATTGCCTGAAAGAGCTGACCTTACAGTAGGAAATTCTGTGCTTGCATGGTGCTCTAGAGTGTTACAGGAGCCTAGAAGGAAATGGTGCAAAGTTTGAATTTGGTAAGGAGAAAACGCAAATGAATATGACAGGACTGAAGGGAGGGGAGCTCTAAATGATGAGAATAACAGGAAATGTGCACCTTTTGTAAGGTAGTACTTTGCAAAGAGTGAACTGAGGGTCAGATGAAGTTCTATAAAGTCAGGGAGTTAAGTTGTAAACATAAAATATTACTAAAATTTAGCCAGGGTTCTCTTGAAAGAGAGACTGAAGAAGGATGGGTTCTTTCTATGGTTTGCAGAATTAATAAGTGATTAAAACGGAAAGGTGTCTGTTGCATTAAAATTATGAGGCCAATGATAGCAAGGAGCTGCAGTGATAAAGAAGTAAATAAAAGCCATTTGTCCAATTTTTACTAGCTTCACCTCCTGTAGAGGAAAAACAAAACTGAAGAGGCTGGAAAATATTAAGAAACCAGATCTGAGATGTTTTAGGTGAGGTCTGAGAAGAAAAACTGTAAATTTCTGCATGCAGAAGCTGGAGTAATCCAGAAATATTTTGGTATTTTATTTGTTTTTAAAAGGATGTATTCTGAAGCATTTGTCTTGAAATACATTGAGTTGCTTGAGAAAACTTGAACAGATTGGAGCTCTGCTTCACCATAAATAAGCTCTGATTTTCAGGAGTTACTATTCTCAGGCAAAGCTCTCAACGTTCAGTGGTGATTTACTAAACAAATAAGGAATTTAATAATAATTATTATTATTATTATTTTAATAAAATTTATTCAATTAGAAAGAATAAATTCTTAATTATTTAATAATAATAAAATCTTGTCCACTCCAAGATTTTTTAAGGTTTTGCTTCTTGTTTCTGCTTTTGTATTTGGTTCACACTTTTCTTCCATTCACACCAATATAGAAGAGAAGCTTGTTTCATCAGAGATGATTCTCGGGTAAGGACATTCATCCAGCAAATAATAGAGTGTAAGAAAAGCTCATTCAAGTTTGTAAATGCTGTTGGGGGGCTGTGCATATAAGAGAGGCTTACACATGAAAAACCTTAATTTGTCCTATGTATGAGCCTTTAACAGTCTGTATTGTCCAGCTGACCAGCAGAACACTTCTAAAAGAAGTGAAACATTTCATTTGATATTCTACAAAATAAAAAATACCCTTTTCTGAACTGAGCTCCAGCTATCAATTCTGGCAATCTCAATTTAAAAAAAAAAAAAAACAAAACCAACAATCAACCAGCTAATAGTTACATCTTTTACAAGCTGACTCACGAACACCATGAATATACACTGTGTTAGAAAGCAAAATAGAGCACAATACACATATTGGCATCATGGGCCAAAGAGTCTCAAGTCAGGCAATTCCACTGAATTTGGTTCATTGCTGATTAACATCAACTTTTAATTACTGGTTTGGGTGTTGAGAAGCAAAGCAAGCATAAACAATTCAACAGGTAGAAAAACATCTTTTCTCCCCTACCCCCAGACTCAGCTTCAGCCCAGCACCTCTCCTCCACCCTTCCAGGTGTCTGGCTCCCCAGTCCGTTGGATGAGGCAGTTGGCAGCACAGGGGACACTGCAACTGTTTCTCTTTGTCACCCCTTGTTGCTTAGTTTTATCTTTCGCTGCTCCTTCCTTCTTACTTATTTCCTGTGCCCTGGCATGGGGCTTCTCCATGGGACAGAGGCCCTTAGGGGTGTTCCTGCTCCACTATGGGTTGTCCACAGCCTATGCTCTTTCAAGATGTCGCAGCCCCAGTGTGGATTACTCATGTACTGTAGTCCCTGGGGAGTGTCCCTGCCCCTGCATGGATCACCCGCAGGTCATGGTCAGGGATCTCCCTACCCCAACAGGGGTTGCATGTGGTGCAATCCCTCAGAGGTGTCTCTGCCCCAACATGCATCCTTCATGTGCTACTATCCCACAGGGTGTTCCCACCCCTGCTTGTGTCACCTATAGGCCAGATGCCCTGGCATAGATCACCCACAGCTGCAGTTCCTCAGGGGCATCCCTGACCTGATGTAGGTCTTTGACAAGGTGTGGTCCCTCAGGGGTGTCTCTGCCCTGACACAGGTCCTCCAGGGGTTCATCCTCGGTCATGGAATTCTGCCTTCCAAGAGTGCATCTCCAGTCATGTCTCCAGCAATGTCCCCTCCTGCTTGCCGCCTCAGTTTCATTTTTTCATTCTCCTAACTTGTGTAGGAAGAGGCCATCCCTCCAGTCCCCTGCAACCCAAACCCTGCCTTAAGCCCATTGCAATTGGCAAGAAGTAACAGGAAATTCCCATTAATTATATATATATATTTGTGCTTAAGAATGCTCTTTTGTTTTTATTTCACAGATATCAATGAATGTAAAGTGTTCCCTGGTATGTGCATGAATGGTAAATGCAGAAACACAATTGGAAGTTTCAAATGTAGATGTAACAGTGGGTTTACTTTAGATATGGAGGAAAGAAACTGTACAGGTAAGTCATACATTTTCCCCAGTTTTTTCCTAGAATCATAAAATAGTCCAGGTTGAAAGGGACCTCAGAAGATCGTCTGCTCCAACCTTTTCTGGGAAAGAGAGGCTAGATGAGATTATCCAGCACCCTGTCCCTCTTGAAAACATCCCATGATGGGGACTTTACCACGTCCCTGGGGCATTTTAAAGGAATTTGTCCTTGTCACATAATTTGGTGATCTGGAAACTTACCATGGTTCATTTCCTTCAGTTTCTAAGAGCTTAATCTTCAGACAGAATGGCCAACTGTCTTAAGTTTCTCTTTCAGAAAATGATTCTTTAATAAAAATAGCATTCTTCTTGTACATGTACATTAGGAATTTTTTAAATTAGTGTTAAGGATGCTCACATCATGCTCTTATCAGTACAACCTGAAAAATCAGTAAGGATCACCAGCAAAGCCAACTTCAATGTTTTAACATACAGATTAACTTAATTTATGTTCCGTACTCTCTGGTCACTGTATTACCAGACGGAGACTCCACTGGAAATTTTCATTTAGATTTGATAGCCAAGCACACACAGAGGCACTTCTGCAGTTCTGACATCAGTGCAACATTAACTCTAGAAGAGATGTACATTTAATTTAAAAGTTTAATATTTTGTTATTTACTGCATGGAAAAACTGAAACAGAAGATAAACTTGATAGTTTTCTGGTTATGAGAACCTGGATGCCTGCATTGTGGGTGGCTCTGCACTGAAAATGAAGGAGGTTTTGTTATACCACAGAGGCGTCTATGAGTGAGTCTGAGTAATATGAAGTGTGGGTGGTAAGGCATGTTAGCTGAGGTTGGTCTGGATGTTAATGTTGCCCTAACTGGTGATTTCCTTGGTTTTATAGTGATTGCATCGATGAGAAATGCATTTAACAAACTTTCTTTCTAAATGAACAAGAATAGGTCAGAAAACTTCACCTTACAAAAGCTTTTTTTTGTTCTGTTTTCCATTGAAAGTTTGTTCTGATGAAAATGTTCCACTGAGCAGCTGTAGAGAACCACATTTTATTAAATGGAAGACTTTTTGTGGTTTTAAATTAGCAACAAAATGTTTTATAAAGCCTCCAGGAGGCCAGATACTCTCTAATATCCCAGGCCCATCACATGGGTTACCATCCAACACCTCTGCACATCTGTGTGTGAGGACTAAACTATCTTCACCCGGCAGAAACCTGCCCATGAGGAGTGTCACAGAGGCAAAAGAGACTCTTGCACATGGTGGAAAAAGAACTGTTTTAAATTTTTAGCAGTTTCTTCAGTTAAGCTTATTCTTGCCTAGTTTTCCTCAACCACTCACACAAATGAGTCTACTGCCCAGCCCACCAGCTTACTGTGAACATGTTGATGCTCTTCTCTGATTCCTTGGTCCCTGGATATCTTGGATGACAGAACCAATCCTCTGCCCTATCCTGGACCAATGTCTTCATTGTTTCAAATATTCTGTTATTTTTACTCCCTGTAAAGAGTTCATGATTTCTTAATACGTAAAAGTTAATGACACAGTAGTGAATGTAGCTGAAGGCAGAGGGTGGAGTGGAGAACATGAAACAACAGCATGGAACCCTAGTTCACCCCCAAAATGCTGGATGGGCAGTACAGTAAGCGAGAAGTCTGGAAAGACATGAGGAGATTGTAAATAACAGGCTATCCAGTTCTTGTTTCCAGTCCTCTCCTTCAACACTGACCTGTTTCACTGGATCATACCCATATTACAAATTCCTCTGTAGCTTCCCGCCTCACTGCCGGTGTTTCTTACACAGAGTTCTTCCTTCTCTTCTCTTTCTACATTCTACAAACCTGCTATAGTTTTTCACAGTAAGTTTCATTCAAACTTATAAGATAACCAGTGAACTGTAAATCTCACTTTCAAAGGAGCTACTTTAATTCCTAATGGAAAGGATATGTGTAAGCTTATAATGCTATTATTGGAGAAGTGTATTCATAATAAGCAATTTAATAGCAGTGGCACTATAGTAATGGGGTCAATTGATCCCTCTGTAATAATACCAAGTCATAATTTGTTACAGTTAGTAATTTCCTTAGAAATCTAATCTTAAATTACACTTAGTGGAAACCTACTTGTTACATAGTTTAATCTATAGTTTAGAGCTCTGAACACATTGCATTAGAAATCTTTCATAAACTTCCACATAATCTGATACTTCTTTAATTATTAACTGAATTTCATTTTTCTCTGTTTATTTATATACTCTACATGATTTCTGTAGAGTTAATCTATAATGGCCAAGTGTTCTCTTCTGTGAAAAGCAGGATAACCTTGAACTCTGTTTGATTTTTCTACCTCTCCTTTACTATAAAATAGACATTGATGAGTGCCGGATCTCTCCAGACTTATGTGGAAGTGGTACTTGTGTCAACACTCCTGGAAGCTTTGAGTGTGAGTGCTTTGATGGTTATGAAAGTGGATTTATGATGATGAAGAACTGTATGGGTAAGTGTTGCCAGTATGACCTGGAGTCTGTCCATTTATTGTACAAAGCCTGTCTGACTGTACTCTCTACTACAATAGGTCTGCTCCACTGAGCATTTCATATGTATAATTGTTGTGACTTGAACAAATGAGACAGATATACAGTAATTACGGCAGATAACTGAACTATGCCTATAGCCTTGCTTCTTCTTTCACACATTTCTGTATAGATATTTTAGAATGGCAGCAACTATTCATTCATGTAGTTTAAAAATGGCTAATGAGGTATCCAAACATTTGGTAAAGTTAGGAATAGAAGGCTGGAATTTCAAAAGCAGTGTGATTCACTTTTCCTTCATTATTCTAGGACTAAAGAAATTCTGAGAGCATTTCCTGAAAAATCAGATCTCTTTAATCTGTCTGAAGTTTTAAGAATAGATACAGAGACACCAAAAGTTACTAGCCACCTTAAAAAATCTTGATCTAGTATTGTGGAGTACTTCATGAAATACATCATGAAATACATAATGAAAAGTCTGAGATTTTCATCTTGATGAGGCTGAATGGGTCCTCCTTCTTCCCCTTCCTGAAGACTGGATTGACGTTTCCTCTCCTCTGACCCTAGAGATCCTTGCCTAACTTCCATGACCTTTCAAGGGTGGTCAGGAGTGGCTTCAAAATTACATTGGCCAGCTCTCTCTCAGCACTCATGGGTCTTTTCCATGTCCTTTGTCAGCAGTTGCCTTCCCCCATTTCCCCTCATCCTTTTGCTGCTACTGGTATACCTCTCACATCCCTTGCCAGGGTCAACTCCTCGTGGCTTTGGCTTTCCTAACTCCATCCCTGCACACCCAGACAGTGCCTCTGTATTTCTCCTGCATCACCTGTCTGTGCTTTTGCCTATTTTATGCTCCCTTTTCGGTTTGAGTTTTGCCAGGAGCTTTTGTGCTCATAATTGAACTCAAGTAAGTGGTCCTATGCCCCTGTGTACCAGGAGGCCATGCAGGCCTCCTGCCTACCTTTACTTGATTTCCTGCAAATTGTGATGCTTTTAGACTCTGAAAGTCAGCAAAAAATCATTCCCTGAATCACAGATGAACATAACAAAGAAGCTAAACTGTGGAAGCTGAATAGCTTTCATGAGAGACAGAGCAAATGCAGGGAATCAGTACTGTATGGTGGAGATCTGTTATCTGTAAGGCAATGGCAGGGAAGCAAGATGTCACATAAATAAGCAGAGAGTGAGGAGATAAGAAGAGAAGTGACTTCTTGAGGGCCTTCTGCAGGAAGAAAGAAAGGGAAGGCATAATGTTCAATGAAAACATTTTGGAGTTGCAAGGACTATCCAAGCAGGAGCATTGCAAAAGAGGTGTTGAATTCTATCATCAGGCAGTTTCTCCCCTCATGTGAATAACCTGCAAACCCCAATGAAATCTTGCCTAAATACTCAGGCTAGTGAAAGATAACACTAGTTTGCCTCTCTGAATAAAAGTCTCTAGTTTCAAGGATAGGTAGCCATAGTGCTTCCTGGGGGTCCAAAAGTGTGAGTGCATCCTGCACCTTGAATATCTTTTGGTCATATTTCTCTTCATCCACATCTACAGTGTTAGCTGTTTTTGTCGGGTTTGTGAGTCAAATATTCAGTTTGCCATTATAAGCTGTAGCAATCATATTTCTCAGCCACACAACAACATAATGCAGGAGCTATTGAAATGAATAGCCATTTAGTTAAAAGTTTGCACACACATCCCCATTAACAGCATCCATAGACAACAATTTCAATGCATACATAAATGGGTGTCTAGTTGCATTAAGAAGCACTTTTTGAAAATGTCATCACATTAATACATTGTTCTAAGTGGTAACTATCCAAACAGTTGCTGTTTTTTCTTGTGTCCTGTGTCTCCTAGAATACTTAATTTTGAATGATGAATTTCTGGTTTTCTTGAGGGGAAAAATACCCATTTTTTAGAGTTAATAATGTATAGTTTTTTGTTTGCCCTGTTATGCAATAGGAGGATAGGAGCAGCACTGCTTCAATGAAACAATCCTTTTATTTCTGACCTCTGGATTTTGTCACTTACAGACACTGAGAATTGCTTTTCTCTTTGTTGCTTCATTGTAATGATTTTATATTTGTCATGGTTTCTTTGCAGATATTGATGAATGTGAGCGCAACCCTCTGCTGTGTAGAGGTGGCACATGTGTGAACACCGAAGGGAGTTTTCAGTGTGACTGTCCTTTGGGACATGAGCTGTCACCATCACGTGAGGAATGCGTAGGTGAGTTTCAACTCAGAATAGCAGTCTTCAGCTTTCTGAGAAGAGTAGACATTTGTCCTATGAAAACTTCCTGTCTCTGGCAAGGATGGTGTCTCAGGAATATCTTACACAAATTCATGCTCTTCCTTTATATGAGTATCTTCAAATTAAAACATTGTAACAGATCCTGTAAAATCTCCAGTGCCCTTAATGCTGTTGACTTCAGAGAAGGGTATTTTACCAGGCCTCTTAGGGATTATTTAGCAACTCAAAGGACTGTACCAGTTATGTTGGCAACTTTCAAGTGAAATACATACAAGCACAAAGTGAACTTCGTTCCTACTACAGTCACAAAAAAGTATTGTGCCTTATTGAAACGCAGCTCTCCTTTTTGCACATAATTTACCAAAATGGTGAAAAAAATGCAAAAAACATAATGCGTATTATCTCTTTCATTTCTGTGTTTGATGCATAGTAGCTTCAAGAGTTGGTTTAAACCATTACACT
Organism: Pandion haliaetus; assembly: GCA_013401275.1. NCBI lineage: Eukaryota > Metazoa > Chordata > Aves > Accipitriformes > Pandionidae > Pandion > Pandion haliaetus. Next base: position 20,533 of record VYZV01038446.1, on the reverse strand, counting down.
GTGCAGTTAATGCTCACAGACCAGAAACAAAGATGATAAACCTTTGGACACTGGCTTAAACATACTGTTCAGAGCTCCATACCTTGAAGTGGAACATGCTAAGAACAAGAAAGAAGTTGAAAAAGCCTGAAAGCCACCAGTTTAAAATAATACCTCTCACTCTCTTTCTCTGGCATTTGAGCAGTTAGAGTTTGCATTCTGAATAACAAGTAATTGATATGACTGATTCTTTTCCAGATGTAAATGAGTGCTTGTTAAGTGACAGTCTCTGCAGAAATGGCAAGTGTGTGAACATGGTTGGAACATACCAGTGTTCCTGTAACTCTGGGTACCAAGCCACTCCTGACAGACAAGGCTGCATAGGCAAGTGTTGTACACCTTCACCTATGTATTTGTGCTTCAGCGTATATTCTTTCATCTGTCTTTGTTTTTAAGTATTTTCATAACCTTGCTTTTGAAACTGAGCAGGGCCATCTCTGCTGTTAGGCATATCATGAACTGTCATGGACCTTTCTTTTACCTTAGAAATATAAAGAAGGGATAAAAATATTGTTGCTGTACTGAACTCTGCAGAATTCTTTGAGGAAAAATATTCTTATGGTACTATTCCATTAAAATCAAAGGCTTGAGCTAAGAACCAGAAAATACTGCTAAATTTCTTGATCAAGCAAGAACAGCCCCATGCATTGATAGCTTCTTCACTTTTTTTCCTTATTGTATACATCTCTTAAATCCTTAACTGTAGTAATAATGAATTATGTAGTTGTCATCACACTGGTAAGTAGAACAGAGATAGTGAGAGTTTTCTTATTTGTTGGTTTTGTTTATTTTTTTGCAAAAATATAAATATGTGCTACATTTCAAGCTTTAAAGAAATGTAAGTTTCTCTGGGCTTTTCTTTCTTTACTTTCTTGTATTTTGCACTTTCTTTTTCACATCTCTAGTAATACATATGACCAAAAGCAAGAACTAAAAGTAGCCACCTGCTCCCACAGATGAAAGTGCAGCTGAAAGAGAGAAAGCTGAACAAAATAGAGACAGTAGAGTGAGGACAAAAATTCAGAATCATATCACTGATAAACTGTTTCATCTGCTAAGTAAAATGGCAGAGAAGATGACTTTTCCTTATTGTCCTGGTTTCAGCTGGAATAGAGTTAATTTTCTTTCTAGTAGCTGGTGTAATGTTATGTTTTGGATTTAGTATGAGAAGAATGTTGGTAACGTGCTGATGTTTTCAGTTGTTGCTAAGTAATGTTTAGACTAAGTCAAGGATTTTTCAGCTTCTCATGTCCAGCCAGCAAGAAGGCTGGAGGGGCACAAGGAGTTGGGATGGGACATAGCCAGGACAGCTGACCCACATTGGCCAGACGGGTGTTCCATACCATGTGACGTCATGCCCAGTGTATGAACTGGGGCGAGTTTGCTGGCGGTGGGTATTGCTGTGGGAACTAACTGGGCATTGGTCGGCAAGTGGTGAGCAATTGCATTGTGCACCCCTTGTATATTCCAATCCTTTTATTATTATTATTGTTGTTATTTTATTATTATTATCATTATTAGTTTCTTCCTTTCTGTTCTATTAAACTGTTCTTATCTCAACCCATGAGTTTTACCTTTTTCCTTCTGATTCTCTCCCTCATCCCACTGGGTGGGCAGGGAGTGAGCAAGCGAGCAGCTGCATGGTGCTTAGTTGTTGGCTGGGGTTAAACCATGACACAAAAGCAGACTTACTACTACTAATGTTGCTTCCCCAGATATCGATGAATGTATGATAATGAATGGAGGCTGTGACACCCACTGCACTAACTCAGAAGGCAGCTATGAATGTAGCTGCAGTGATGGCTATGCTCTAATGCCAGATGTCAGGACATGTGCAGGTAGGTTTGAGTATCTTAAAAGTTCCAGCATTGTATCCTTCAGCCAATATGAACATGGTATTCTTTTAACCGAGCTGTACCAGCATGACAGACTTATTATCTGCTTTTTTTTTTTTTTCCTAATTCAGATATTGATGAATGTGAAAACAATCCAGAAATCTGTGATGGTGGGCAATGTACTAATATTCCAGGGGAATATCGCTGTCTCTGTTTTGATGGATTTATGGCTTCTATGGACATGAAAACTTGTATTGGTAAGTACCTGCACACACCAAATTTAATGCAAGTCTAAAAATTCTGCTGCTAATGTTTTAGGATGTTCTTTGAAACTTTATTATACAAAAAAATAATCTGTAGAACTTTCTTGTGTGTCACTATAGATGTCAGGAAGGTGTGTGCACACTCACAGACACACACTTTGAGGAGAAATTAGTTATATGTAATGCTGAGCAAAGCTGTCCTGAGCTGGTTTTGTCTCCTTTCTTCCATAATTAGAGTTGAATTTTAAGATTTTCTTTTCACCTTCACTTCTGTATTATTCCAGGAATTTCTTTTCAGTTTTGCGCACATACTCCATGTTTATGCAACCAACTTGAATGTTTAGAACTTACCTTTTCAAAATTTTTTTTGTATTAGCCATGTTAGTAGTTGTAAAATCAGAATATATTTTTTCATTTTATACACAACTGCTCTTAAATATTCTTCTCTAGGAAAATAGTATCTGATATTAAGGTTAGAAACCTACAGTGAGAAAATGTTAATTTCTGCCATGTGTGTAATTGCTTTCCTTGCTAACAGTATCATCCAGTTTCTCAAAAAGCCTTTGAGGTAACTACAGTTTCTTACTGGACCTAACACTACTTTCAACAAAGTACTTGCTTTTTTTTCAGCAGAAATATATGTAGTATCTTGTATTTGACAATATGCAAAAATTAGATGATCTCTGCCGTGTAACTAGTGTAAAATTGGAGCTATTTGAATAAGGTCAAAAAGTTAACATAGATGTAACTAATAAGATGACTGTTTTAACTGCAAGTTTTTAATCAGATCTTTAATTGTAAACTATTTAGCTTTCAAATGAGATACGTTCTGGAATAATGTTAAAGCCTTGTATTATAGTTGAAAGCCTATATTGAAGATTTAGCATGAAGCATAAGAATCTAAAACACAGTTGAGGTACAAACTACATTATTCTTTAGGAGAGGTTTTGTTCCTAATGGAAAGTTTTCATCATATATGCAACACTCAGTAAAATTGCAAAGAACAGGGAGACATCAGTAGCAAACAGCTCTTTTGAAACTTCAGTCGCATCAAGGCAGCAAGTGCTGAGCAGTCACGTTGTTGAGGTGTCTGGGAAGGGAGTCTGTGTCACAAGTGCACATCTACAGTCCTGATGCCCTGTTTTACCTTGTGACTAATTTTTTTTTATATGGTTCTGGGAAAAGTTCTCCAGTTGTGGTTTATCACTTGTTCTTTCTGCAAGGGTCTTTCCCCACTTCACCTGCGGCCTGACTTCTCCTTGAATGATGCTTTTGTGGTGGCTTTGCCTCTTTGTATGTGCCAGAGATAGCTCTAACTTTTGGAAGCATTTCTTCTCAAGGGCATGCTCTCAATGTCTCTGCTCTTTATTCTCTCCCAAATAGGCTTTCAGCAACACCATTAGGACAGTGGTTATTGACCTCTTCTTTTATTCCTACTTAACCTCAGCTTTGATAGGCATTCTGATTTTTCTTCCTCTCTTGAAATGTCTTGAAGTTTCTGTCAGCTTCTTTCACAATCAGAGGGACTTTGTTTCTTGTCAGCAAGGAATTTGCCCCAACACACACACACACACACACAGAGAGGATCATTACTAAGAACTATTTCCTAGCTACCCATATTCTAATAGCATAGCAGAGTAATAAATACAGGTCTGTACTAAGAAGTTGCCAATGATCCATAGGAATTCCCCAAAACCTGAATGGAAGGCTGTGCCAGAGCTACTCATAGCCATAAGCTACTAACAGAAGGAGTTTGAAGTTCCCTTGTGGTGTTGAGTTCCCTATTTAATGTGCTTCATAGTTCAGGCATTTCCAGTGAGATTTTGGAAGAAACAGGTCAATTCTTAAGTTCCAGGGGTGTCTCAGCAGGCAGAACTACAAAGGTAAGTCCGCAGCTCCTGCAACTGTGGAGACTTACAGCATGGCAGCTTTCCTTTGCCTCAGTGTGACAGCTGAATATACTAGGGAAATAAAGGTTGCTGTGATGGGATTATTTAGAAGACTGACAAAATCAGCCCTGTTCTAAAAAACTAAGTATTACTAAATTCATTTCATAACAACATATTTGCCAATGGTCAGTTCTTACACAATATTGATCATTATTAGTACACATACAAAACTTGGTTTTTAACAATCACATTGTAAATTATATGCAAGTATACAATACCACAGAGCTGTTATGGGTAGTGTGCATTGACTGGCTTCTAGCCCTTGGTGTTGCTTAGGCACAAAGGTCAAGGTGATCAGGCTTGAGCACTTGTCTACAAGAAAAGCCGGAACTGAAGTGGGTCTGTCTTCTTACTTCTCCAATTTTCCATGCTTATGTTTTTATGCTATTGCCCCCTTCACAAAAAGGAGGGTCTCTTCTACTCCTTGTAGGGTTTATGTTGTTTTCTTGTATTGCCAGTCATTCTTCCGGTGTACCTCTGAGGTTTTCCTGACTATCTGCAATCCCTTGTGCTTACATTGTCTTTTGTCTGGCAACTGCTATGACTTTGATGTGTCCTACATGCAGCTATGCCTATCTTTCTTTGTCCTTTTGGCAGTCTCCTTGCTTACATACTTATGCAAAACTGTGTCTGGCTATGCCATCACAGTATTACACAATACTTACATGCTATTGCTAGTTACACTGGTTTAACATGCTTATATTGGGGGTTAAGGCAAGCTAATATTAATTATATGCCAATTAATACACTTTTAATTTATATGTGATGTGGGCATCTACTTTGGCTGCGTTACATGACACCTTACTTCACTCAAAAGGACAACTACAAGTACCAGAAATGCTTTTTTTTCCACAATACAGTAACTCTCTTTAATGTCATAGTATAATACTGTTAGTTAATATCATTTCAAGGGACAAATGGAAATATTGGACAAGGTACTTGAAAAGCTTTTGGGCAGTATGGCTCCACTGCAGTATGACTCAGATCATGCGTATGAAACTCCTGTTACCTGCTTGACAGGTGCCCATTTCTAGTTTGTTCTTATACCTGTTTCATTGTTTCATAAAATTCATTGTCTTTCCTAAGTTGAATTCTTATTTAAAAAACTGATTGAGTTTACTTTATTATTTTTTATAATTTTGACAAATGCTATTCAGAGGTATCAACACACTTGTATATATCATTATTCAATTTTAAGTAGTGATCAAAATGTGCAAATTGAAACATGTAGATAATATCAATATAGGAAAAGTAATCAATTTACTGTATAAATTCTTCTTTGGAAGAAAATTATAGCTATATTATGATCAAGAATATGTTTTTTAAAAATCCTTTAAAGTGGTTCTTGTAAGAAGTAATTGACTTCATAACCCAATAATTAGCATTCTAAACAAATACTGTGGTATTTGGACTACACATTCATCCTTACTTGTTTTTAGTGAATTAAAAGAATACAGAATGGAATGGCTGAAATGTATTATGATGAAGATTAATAACTGCCATATGTCGTAGGGGTGGACCATGCTTCTGATATTTTCACCTGAATGAAAGTATTCCAAAAAGACAAAGTATGCTGTTAAATGGCAGTAATGTTCAACTAATGTTGAATTTATGTACGCTTACAGATGTGAATGAATGTGATTTGAATTCCAACATCTGCATGTTTGGGGAGTGTGAAAACACTAAAGGTTCCTTCATTTGTCACTGTCAGCTAGGATATTCAGTCAAGAAAGGAACCACTGGGTGCACAGGTAAAGCAAATTTCCAGCATATATGTCATGGTGTGCACGTATCTTGGTTGTGTTTCAGGTAAAATAAATGCACAAGTGTTCATCCACAAGTGAAAGATTGGTATCTGTACATAACAGTAAATTTAAAAGTACATATTTTATATTTGTCAGCATGTATCCAGAGTTTGAAAAAGTACAGTCCTTGACCAGTATCAATATAATTTGAGAAACCCCTTATGTAACTGTAATTTTGACGGCAAAGCTTTTATCAGTATAGGTTGGGGGAAACACAGCTTGTATGGGCACAGCTGCATTTATATTAGAAGTATTTTATCAGTACTCATTTGTCATACATACTTAAAGTATGAACTCATCTGTCAACTGAAGATGCAGGAAATGACCCTGTAGTCTAAGAACAAGGCAAAAGGAAAAAAAATAAAAGAATGAAAAATAGTGATGATGTAAGAGGAAAAGTATATGCCATCCTTCAACCCATGCTAACAAATTTTAAAGAATCATAGTCAGTCAGTTTCAAACTCTACGAGTTCCTGTGATAGTTAAGCAGTACCTTGTCTTCTGCAAGCTGGGTCCACAATGTTCAGGAAGCTAAGCTCATCCAAAATTATTCTTCTGGGAAAGTTGACAGAATTTCTCCTAGAATTTGGTCTTTAACAACTTGTTCTATAATTACTAAGATCTTGGACTAATCATTTTTTCAACTGAAACATGGCTGTGCACCCAAAGGACTCATCCCATTTTTAGACATATAAAGGTCAGCATATTTAATATGTCTGGAAAACAGTTTTAATATCAAACTGAAAAGCACTTGTAGGAAAGCAGACTAATTCTGTCATGTTTACAAACAACAAACAAAATGAAAATACAGTTGTCACTATTTTTTATTAATTTGTAATATAAAGTAACTTTCTTGAGTTATTCTGTAGTCTTGAACTTTTGTTTTTTAAAGGACTGCAAACCTGCACAGTGGAAATAAGCAACATGTAAAAGGAACATAATTTGTTGTAATAGTCCAGTGCTCTTGATGTAAATACTAATAGTTTATTTTGTGCTTGTAGATGTGGATGAGTGTGAAATTGGTGCTCACAACTGTGACATGCATGCCTCATGTGTCAATGTACCAGGAAGTTTTAAATGTACTTGCAGAGAAGGATGGGTTGGAAATGGCATTAAATGTATCGGTAAGTATACAGAAAATAAAGCTTTTCCCTTTTTTCTCTTTTCTTTTTTAATGAGAGCATGTAATGTGATCGTGTGATTACTCCATTAGAAATGAAGTATTATTCTTCTGTCTGCTCTACTCTGTGGATAGATGGGTATGCAAGATTCTCACATTTCAGGGGTTTGGTTTTCTGAGAAAAAAAATGGTTTTGTCTCAGAAGGCTGTCTGTGTAATGTCTTACTGAATTAACTATGTATATTAGAAAGTTTACATACAACTGCTAGAATGTGCAAAATAAAAAAAAATATGTCAAAAATAAAATGGAATTTGTTTTGTGATTTCTTGCCAGTAAGATACTATTTCTGTTACTTAATACCATTTTTTGTAAATGGCCTGCAGTATATCTAGTTTATAGGCCCTACTGTGAAGCAGGTTGGACTTGAGGTATGGGAAACTTGATTCTGCTTTTGCTGGGCTGCTAGAGTAGCTTCGTGTCCCTTTGCCTTCATATTTTAGTTTGGTGTGTAAAGATTGTAATATTTACCTTTTTTTCAGAACTTCTAGGGATCTATGAAAGAGGAGCTTCATTAAGTATTAGGCTTTATTGGTGTAAAATGTGAAAGAAAAATACCATAATATGAGATTTTACTGCAGGCTAAATTTTCTAAGCTTTTTAAGCCATATCTGAGAAAAAGGGGAAGGTCCCCTGGTCTTTATTATTATCATTTAATTAAAAATATGTGAGGTTCTACTAAGTAAATAAACAGTCCATTTGAAGGAGAAAATTTGAAAAAGTTTTTCCGGCAGCATCTTCGTAGTTAGAATAGCTCCTGGATGTAGAGCATTCTTCCAGGAGACCACCCTGCAGACGGGTGAGAAGGGAATAGTGTGACTGATTTGTCATGGACCCATATGGCCATTCCCACCAAACAGGCCCTTTGTGTTGAAGGAAAGTTTCTTCTTTTTCCTTTTTCTGTTTTTTCTTTCTTTTTTTTTTTTTTATAATCCAAGTTGACATCCAAGTAAATAAGGAAGCTTGCATTAACATTCATGGGGTTACATTGCTGTCACATTCTTCTGTTACTTGAGAAGTCTCTCTAAATGTATGGCAGATTTTCACCTCACTATATTTCTTTGGTTTATTGGGTTTTTTTAACTAATTATGAATTCAGGTTCTTTTAACAGCATATTAATGTTCAAGTAATTAAATCACTATAGATTAACCCTGTATCTTCTAATGAGAACTTTGTGTATTTATGGAGACATAAATCATCTTTGCACTTGTTAGTTTGACAGTTAATTGTAAGCCAGGTATACTAACTGCTCATTTACTGCTTGCACTCTTTTGCCCATGATGTGCAGATCTTGATGAATGCTCCAATGGGACCCACCAGTGCAGCGTGAACGCTCAGTGTGTGAACACCCCAGGTTCATACCGCTGTGCCTGTGCAGAAGGATTTACTGGGGATGGATTTACTTGTTCTGGTACGAAGTTTCTGTGAAAGTTGACTTGTCACTGATTGTTTCTGTTGTATGGAAGCTTTGCAAATTCGATCTAAGCCCAAAGTGCAAGGTAACAAATGTAAAAGTGTGTTTTAAGATCGGTATTCTTCCCATCTGCTGAAGAAATGCGAACAAAGGCAACTGATTGTTCCTTTGATTTGTGTGCCAAATTGGAACCACTGGGCCCATTTGTGGGTGAAGTTCCTGTCTGCTGCTGCTTCTTCCTCCTCTTCCTCATGCCAATTTTTTTGAATCTGCATGTGCTGCTTGCTGCAGCAGACATTCTAGTCAAGAACATGAAACACCAGCCCTCTGTTACGGTTCTTGTCTGGTAGGCCAGGTCTGTCTCTGGCAGGGAAGGCATCATCTGTTTTCCCCTCACTATGTTAGTTGAACAGGATTTAATCATTAACATGGGACTTTTTAAAAAGAAAAACAAATTACATTTGAAAAATATTGCCCATGATCTCTGCATTTAAATTTGTTGGTAAATGTTCACTTTTAAGAATGAACATTGTTCAGCACACAGCAAGTGATTCAAAATAAACTGACATGTAAAAGATTTTATAAAGTGTAAAGATTTTATGCTAAACATTAATGGCCAAGTATTGAGTTACTGTGGTTTTTATCACTTACAGAGTGGAGGTGCAACAGTATCTCTGCTCTTGACTCCTAACATGTCCTGTAGGTGGTCAAAAAATTTGAAGGTTTGAAGGAATGCATCCTAATGTTAGTAAAATACCTAGAAACTAAAGTGAATGCATTCATTTTTACCTAACTGGCTCATTTTAAATCAAAATTAATTTACACCTTAACAAAAAAGTCTTCTGACTAGTATTGTAAGGTTTCTTTATTTCAGAATAAGGATCTTCAAATATTATTTATGTGTTTCAAGTTTGTGGTTAATGAACAAGAATTTCCATCCCTATTACTAACACACCATGTTTCAGATTTTCTGTTTTTTGAAAATCAGATGGGATACTAGGGGTTGACTAATAAAATGAAGAAACTATATTGGAAATTTTTTCACACAATCTTAAGCATATCTGACAAAATTATGAGTTCTTATGATGACTGCAATGGTGAATGCCTTCCTTTGTCATTCTGCTCTTCTATAGTTCTTAAAAAAAAGAAAAAAAAACTTTTGGGACATACTAGAAGAATCCCCAATTCTGTGCAAATGGTGCAATGGTCATTGTAAAATTCATAATCCTCAAAGAATACTTTCTAAAATGCCTGTGAAAATAATTTTCTATGTATGATTCACTTAAGAAAGTTTGCCTTTTGGATGTGTTTTATGTCAAAGTAACATAGCAATATGTACCAGGAGACTTAAGTTTTGACTTTGTAAGCAAAATATTCAACTTACTTGTCAAAGCTAATAGTACTGAATCTGAAAATCTTGCATTATTAAAAAAAAAAATTCATCTGTTAATGAAAAACAAGGAGTAAGGAATCATGGCAGGGTAAAAGGAATAATTTTGGAAATGGCATTATGTTTGTTTTTTCTGCATTCTTTCAAGTTACTTCATCTTCAGGTGTAAATGTTTTGGTTTATATCAACAATGCTCAACAGCACTATTATTTTGAATGTCAGGATATTATCTATGTTTTGCTAGTGAAACGTGGTTTCAAAGAGATTTTCTGTCTCCCACAGATGTTGATGAGTGTGCAGAAAATGTTAACCTGTGTGAAAATGGGCAGTGTTTGAATGTCCCTGGTGCCTACCGTTGTGAGTGTGAGATGGGATTCACGCCCGCCTCGAACAGCAAGTCATGCCAAGGTAAGCCAGTGGTGCTTCAAGTTCATTTTCTGAGTTTGGATTGGCTGCTATAAAGTAAACAACAAGAAGTGCTGCAAGGACCTCGACCTGGAAGCAGAATATTCAGCACATACTTCATGTGTAAGTAATTTCTTCAAGCAAGGATTATTTTGCAGTATGAATTATGTTGAAGGTAGCTTTCATATTTTTATTAACTTTTCCTGGCCTTGGTCCAAAAATCCCAGAGTAGAGGTTTGACTGAGCAATTTTCTTTTTTTAATTATTTCTCTTCTTTTTGTCACTAGTGAATAGTGTGTGGAAAATGCTGTGTTCATCACTGTTTATTTAGTATGTGTACACAGGAGGCACAAACTGCATTAAGTGACCTCACTTCAAAATAAATGCTTTCAGGAAAATTGAAATCACTGCTATATTTGACAAGTTTGTAGCACTCCTTAAAATGCATACTGGAGATTTTTTATCATCACCCTTTCAATATTGTACCATATCATCTGAAGTGCAGAAGGAATTATCTTTCTAGTCCAGTTCAGCTTCTATTCCCTATTGGGTTCTTACGTCTTTTTTTTGTTTAATGTAAAAGAACTGTATATCAGATAAAGTCTTTTTAGCAGGTGCTCCAAAGCTTTTTAGCTTATTTCATATTCAATGGTGGAAACTTTGTAACATCTTAGGAAATCAAAATTCTTGATGAGACATTAAAAACAGATTCCAAAATGTAGTCTCTAAAATTCAGTACATAACTTGGCACGTTCAAACATTCAGGTATACATGTACGAATCAAACTTCCAGCTGTAGAAAAATTGCAGATGCTTCTGAAAAATTAGCTGTGCAACTGTTTTGGTCAGATCTGTTCATAGTTGCCAATGTTCTAATAAAAATCCTCAAATAGATATCAGCCAATCAAAGTTTTGAAAAACAGTATGATTCTCATTCTTGGGACAGCGGGTCACCAACATTGGCTTTTCAATTGGTCCACAAGGATGCTCTGAAAAATAAATAGAAGAATTTTGGAAAAATGCTTGGTAAATTGGTATATTACTGTGATTCCAACAGAGATCTGAAAGCATTCCATAGATTAAATTGTGCTCTTGGAGAACTAAAAGATCTGGGTGCTCAATATTTGAAAGAATTTATCTTCTTTTCTTTTTTTAAGTTGATATATTAATTTGTCATATGATAAGGTAACTCCTTGGCTGATTTGTGCACTCAAGGGACAAAATCCAAAGTCTGCATTTAGTACAATTATTGTAATACAAATAATTCATCCAATTGCTTCAGAAATCCTGAGATGTCAGTACATTAGTTTCTTAATGTTACAGTCTTTTCCATAACTTTATACAGCTTCATCTGAGCACAAGTTGTGTTCATGACCTGATTTGGAGGTCATTCCATGACTGTACTCCAAGCTACTTAGAAACCTTCCTTTAATTTCCAGTTTAAATTTACTCAGAACTGTTGGATATTAGGCATTTATCTTAGATTTCATTTTCCCTTAAAAATATATATCTCACTCCCCCTCAAAAGTTACCCCTTGTCATATGTTCCTATAAAGAGGCATTATATCACTTCTCAGGCTTTGGCTATGGCAAGCAAGCCAAGTTCAAAATAGATATTTCATTACTTCAGTCATTTTAATACCCCTTTTTCACACCTCATCCAATTTTAGTTCATCACTCTTCAACAGATCACTGTACACAGAATTTCAAATGAAGATTTAGCTGTGCATTGTAAAATGGTATTAATGCTTTCCACTTTCCTGTCTCTGCTAAAAATAGCTCACTAGTACATGTTAGAGTTGCATTAGCCTTTTGCACAGCTGCTTTATTTTGGCAATGTAAAAGTCTTGCTATCAGACAGTATACGCAGGAGGTTTTTTGCCTCTTATCTTACTTACCTTCAACTCTGAAGTCCTTTATTGTTTGTGTTTAAAACCATAACTTTACACTCTATGCTGTTAATTAACTTCTTTTCTAGCACTGTAGTGCACAATGTAATCTAATTTTCTGTCAGTGTCTTTCAACTTTATTTCATCTTCAGTTTACATGAGCACACAGGCAGTCCCTTACATGCATTTTAGCTCACCTATTACGTAGTTACTATATAACTGGTTTAATGTGGGCTTGAGACAATCACAGAGAATTCTTACTTCCTATATTCCTTTTCCCAGTATTCTTTCTCCAAGGAGATAAAAGTAACTGTTGATGCCTACTCCCTCTCTTTCTTCTTAGTATACTTTTTTCCCTGAGAATGGTGTTCTGAAAATTTTACTTGACATTACTAAGAAATGTTGCAGACTATGAGCTAGGAAATGACTGACACCTTTGTGTGGTGTTATGCTTCATTCTGTTTAACACAGATTTTGAAAAGAACTTACTGTCTTTTTGACTTAGCTTTCATTTTGAGTCCTGAGAAGCCAGTTCTGCTATTTTTACTTCACACTAGCTAAGGCAGGAATAAGTAACAAGCAGCTTAATGGGGAATGCCTCACAAATCCCTAGCTATAGCATTCTCTGTGCAAAATCAAAAGTGAGTACTCAGTGTTGCTTTTTTGAATACTTTTTTTAAGTTACATGGGTCTTCATTTGCTTTTAGTAGTACAACACACTATTGTGATATTAATATGGTAATGATACTTAATTGTCTGTTCTTAATACATTCCTTCAGATATCGATGAATGCTCCTTCCAGAACATATGTGTATTTGGTACCTGTAACAATCTACCAGGAATGTTTCATTGTATCTGTGATGATGGCTACGAACTAGATCGAACCGGGGGAAACTGTACAGGTATATCTATATCTCTCCTGTTCAGAAATAGGTCAAGACTTAATATTTTTTTAATTGCACCAAGTTAATTTAAACATGAGTTCACAAAACATTCATTATATTCTCTTAAAATGAGTTCATTTTTCCCCACTAAACAAGCATTATGTAGAATTGCATGCTTTGGAGTTTGTTTAAGAATGGAGCAGAAAGAATGGCTTCTTAAATATGCAGCTCTGCAAAGGTTATTTCTAAATGTTTGATGAATTGTTAGTAGTTCTTTTGATCCATTTTCAGCTAAAATTCACTTGTATTTGAAGTTTTCATGCACATTTTCTCTTAAAAACTGAAATTATTCTTCTTTTCTGCCCAGTGAGCAGATTTATAAGTGTAACCTTCCTATTTTAGATATCGATGAATGTGCTGATCCCATTAATTGTGTTAATGGTCTTTGTGTAAATACTCCCGGAAGGTATGAGTGTAATTGCCCTCCAGACTTCCAGCTGAATCCTACTGGAGTGGGTTGTGTGGGTAAGTAAAAGCTACCTGAAGTATTACTTTAGAAATCACAGCCAAGGTGAATGTTTTGAAGCAAACGAGGGTAGCAAGACAGAAAAAATATACTTAGATGTGCTGCATATCCTGTTATATAGTTTTCTAGAGATGGGGTTAATTATTTTAACTGATTAATGGTGTTTATAGTTTCTTTAAAATACACCTTTCTAAAATTTGTCGAAACATATATTATCTGCATTTCCATTCACCTGACAGTCAACAATTCTCATATAAAAAAAAATTTTAATCCTAGATGTGTCTTGGGACTGATTTATGTCTTTAGCTTAAGTCTAAACTGTGTAATCTGTGTAAATCTACATAATTTTGTCTGGTTTACAAAGACTTAAAGTGAGATTTCATTACTTTTCCCCCTTGCTACATGATACAGGACTGTTGTGTGATTAGAGTATATACTAGCAGTCTAGGGAAGTTTTGGGGAAGAGGGGTGTTGAGAGAGGGGCTGAGGTTCAGCCATAATGATTTGTTTGTGATACTGGGAAAGCCTTCTAAATTTTAATTGGAAAACAGCCTTTTTATTTTATTACCTTGGAAAGACTCAAATTCTCTTGAATGAGTAGTTAGAACTCTATCCATTTTCTAAATGTTTACAATAATACTACAGTGTAGTGGCAAATAAATATATTCTAAACCAATCATTTTTTAAGAAATACAGATTTCCTTAAGAACAGATTTATTGCTCATCTTTTCCATGTTTCTCCATTTTCTGCCTATGAATATTCTCTTTTGCTCTCTGGATGCTCGAAACAAATCCTGTTTGAGACCTTTAGATGTCCACTGTCTTGACCAATTTATTATAAAACTTTAAGCTGAGATTTTTAAAGATTAATTGAATTTATGTAATCTATTCCTATTGAAATGGAAACCTTTGTTTCTGTCTCCCATAAACTCTTCTGACAATTCCTGCCTTAATACTTTTCTTCTGCAGTTGCAGTCCAACCTAAGCTTTCAACTTTGTCTCAGCTGAAGATTCAGTTGAAGCAATGAAATCCTGCCTTTTTGGCTCCCCTTCTGCAGCATATAACTACTAAGATCCTCATTCTTTCCTACAACCAGATGCTGTGTATGATCAACCCTGCAAGCCCTGAATTATGACAAAAGAATTTAAGTGATCTCTGAAGAAGCTTATGAGAATGACTTATCCTACTGCTAGCTGACTTGTGTTTTGCTAAAAAATGGGAGTTTGAGTTGGCACTCTACTTTGGGACCAGTTGTCCCNAATGTTGACTAAGAAAGTGATAGAAAAACTGTTTGACCCTTCCTTATTTCTGTGCTGAGGAAATACTACTAGGGCTGTCCCTCTCTCTGGTACAAAGACTCTTTTCCTTTCCCTTGTGTAAGAAGCATTTTTTGTTTCTCAATGACTGATTGTACAGAAAAGAGACTCCCAAGACTTAAGCCCCCTGAGCAAACACGGAGTTTTTGGTTGGGTTTTGTTTTGTTTTGTTTTTTTCAAGTTCAGTTTCAGACAGCAGCAGAACTGGAATCCACTTATCTGTCTGTGGGAGGAGCTGCTAGCCTTGCGTGTACACTTTCCATCTCTCTACAGCCTGATTCTATGACAAAGTGCAGCAGACGTTCAGTAAACATTCAGCTTCTGCTTTTGACAGGGGCAAGCAAAACCTCTGCTTTCCATGAAATTTCATCAAAGATAATAGAAATAAAGCCCTAATCCATGAATGAAATTATACTTTACTGCTTGATTTTTTAGAAGCCCTTGAAGAGATGGAGCATGATGTGCAACCAAAAACATATTAGTTATACTATTTTATGTGATTATAGGCATTGTTAGGTTTTGAACTTCTTTTCTTTCACCAGCAGTTCTCATTTGTAATACTTCCAGAGGGTTAAATGATCTTGCATGGGATGTGGAAACAGAGAGAGTTGTCATTCCAATGCAGCTATACTAGTTCTAGTTTGGTATGCTTTGGGTATGTCTACTTTAGTGACTTACGCAGTCCAAATAGGGAAGAACTGAAGTTCAATTTGCTTGTGATCCTTTATAGTCTCAGGATTGCAATTCCAAATTGCAACTTCACTTGCAATGATGTTTCTGTTGTTGGCACGTGGTAAAACATTACCCAATTTTCACTCTAAGCTTGTAGTCATTTGGGAAAAAAAACCCCACAGAGACTAGTAGACCTCACCAAGAGAAAGGAAAGTTTCTTGCTTCTGGAATGCACAAGCTGTGCTGAAAAATGTTCCAGAAACTTCTTGTCAAAGGACAGCAACTTCTGGTTCTCTTCAATAGCACTATCTCTTGCACACTTGAGCAAAAAAGGCGGAGGAATTTAAATTCCAGTTCCTTTCAGAAGAAACAGAAATATTATCCTTGGCAAAGAGGAGCATGGTGCTGTGTCAAGACGGTTCATGTAAGGAGTAAACTGAAACCTAAAACTCTTGATGGACTCAGTATCAATATTCTGGTAGAGAATTCTGGGCTCTGCCTTTGTTCCAAGATCTATCATCTCCTATTGTTCTTAATGGGCCTGAGGTCTTGGGCTGAAGCCGTCTTCCAAAATGGTCATTGTTTTTCACTTTTCCCAGGAAGAATGAAGCCAAGAAGAATCTCTTGGCCTCTCTTAAAAAGGCAGATGTCTTGTGCTGTCACAAATGGAGAGAAGCATGCAGTTCCTCTGAGAACAGGAGGAGACAGGTTTCTCAGGATAAGCATGTCTGGGTTGTTTCAGCTGAAGTCCACTACAAGAACAACAGGATTTGCCCTTTTAAAAAAGCAGTTCACTTTACTCTCTTCTAACGTTGTCTTTAAAAAAAAAGGACTTCCACTGTGACACATGCTCGTCAGTCATCTCAGGTAGATCTTGCCTCTAGAGAGATAGATAACCCTGCTTGAAGTTTATTCTCTTTCCATTAGAGGCTCAGAGGTACAGAATACATATGCCTCTGCCACTCAATTCTTAACTGAGTATTTTAGCTTTACAACAGTGTGCATTTATGGTGAGATACTGAAATTTGTTGTAGAATATGTGGGGCCGAGGAACACCCTCCTTTTTCACAATCTCTGCTACAGTATGCTCTTAAAACTGTGCAGAAGGATTCATCCAAACTTACCTATTAATGCTTAAATTTGAATAAATTTAAATCCTTTGGAAAGATTGAAGGTTTTCTCTTGATTGATGTTAAGACCCTTTAAAAAAAATTCACTCTGAAAATTAATGTGAATTTGTGGTTTCGTGTTATACATACTTAGCTAACTTGAGGATCTGGAGAACAAGTAGCTCCTAACGATTCAGAAAGTTGCCTTCAAAGCTTTTTCATAGGTATATCCCAAACCTCAGGATAATTTAAAAACCCATGTCATATCAAGACATTTGTTAAACTCTGGAAATTTTGAAAGTAGGATCTACTTTGTCGTACTGTTTTCATTTTACTCCATGTAAATTGCTAAAGTCTGTAGCGTCTGGCACTTGCTGCAAGCAGTAAATTGAAAATATGCATATGGGAAATCATTCAAAAATTCATTTATAAGTTTCTTAGTCATACCATTAACAGAAATACTAAAAATGCAAAAAGATACTGGGTCCTTTATATAATGAATTTATGAAAAAAATTCTGAGTGGGTTTCTGTGCTTCTGTAGAGGCAACCTTTGATAGCAAGTTAACTCATAGAAATTATCTTTAGAATTACAACACTACTCTGGAAGAAATTAATGTTCATCTTATTTGGTTGTAATAAGAAAAATAATTAACTATGCTCTTATTCCTTATATTTGACTCACTGCTAGTTACTTCCCATTTATAAAGAACAAGGAGACAATATGTGCAGCAGTAAGAAAACTCGTAGTTTTACTTCTCTCAGATTCCTTGCTCATTCTGCTGATGCCAGCAGTTGTCTAAATCATTAAGTTACAGTTTGAGTGAACTAATAAACTAATATAGATTATTTGTTTCAATATTAATAATTTTTGGAGAATTTCTGTGCCAGTGGAAGAATTCTTCCAGTGACATGACTTTGTTCTGTGATTCCACAGAAAAATATGTAAATTCTTCTAATTCCACAAGAGTCATAGCGTAGTCACAATCAAAGAGGGAGAAGTACTAACAGCAAACTGCAGCAAGGTTTCTGATACTTTCTGGAGTGAAAAACTGGGAATCGTGTATGTGCTACGTTAGAGTATGGCGTGACTTTGGAAGACATGCAAACATTTTAAACTCATATCTGGGTACTTAGGAAGCTGAAGCTACCCATTTTCCCTGCTGTCTCTCTCAACATCAGTAACTGTCAGTGTTCATGAGTGTTTTGAGCCTGCCAGTGACTTCAAAAGCACAATGTTGTCTGAAATCCTGCTTCTAAATATGGAATGTTAAAATTAATGCCTGCTGTTCCTTTGTCCGGATCATTGTGTGCAGCTGTAGTCAGTCATATGTGCTTTATATCTAGATAACCGTGTTGGCAATTGCTACCTGAAATATGGACCAAGAGGGGATGGGAGCCTATCCTGCAACACTGAAATTGGGGTTGGAGTCAGTCGTTCCTCATGCTGCTGCTCACTGGGAAAGGCTTGGGGAAACCCCTGCGAGACATGTCCCCCTGTAAACACCAGTAAGGAAATGTTGTCTTATTCTCCCCCTGCCCTCTTATTATAGAAGTTGCTAACAAGGGATAGGAAAAGTATTTGAAATCTTTTACTGTATTATTATATGTTTATCTTTTAAGAAACTGATTTTATTCATAAGGCAGTGTTCTGGCACAAGTACAAAAGAAAATCTCCCCACTACTGTCAGGGGTGATGCAGAGGTGTGGACCTGAGTATCAGAAGACCTGACCGTTAGTATTCTGTGACTGTCTCGGTGCCTATTCTCACAATAATATATCTGTGGTAAATTTAGAAGGCACTTTCCACTGGACCAGGCCCGTGTACTTTGGGTGGTTTTGGGCACTTATTTTATTTTGCTTTAGCTTTTCTCCCATTAAAAAAAAATTAAGGTAGTTGCAGATATTCTTACATGCCTTAAGAATGGAATGGACTGCATGCATCTACTAGGAATTTTTACTCAGCAGTTCCATGTTGGTAGGAAAATAAAGACTTTAATAATGCTTAGAACTCAAATCATGCCTTTAATCTGGAAAGCTGCAGGAGTTCTGAAAGGAGAGTGTTGGTAACTGTTGGGTAACTATTTCTAAGTCACTCTTGAGTACTTGCAAAACTGTTACCTGATGATACTTACCAATTTGGTAGAGCTTTGAAGTTCTTTGAATGAATAATGCCGCAGAAATGTCAAGCATGCTGTTCTTATAAGTCTCACAATAGTATGAATTCCAATTCTAACACATACCTTTATCAATGGTATACTGACTTTTCAAGTATCTGAGGTTACTGTAATATTTTAAGCAGAACTCTTAACCTTGATTTTCTACTAATCTCATACACTAGCTTGATTTACTGTGAATAAGAAGAGTAGAAAACCAATGACTGTAGGGAAGAAGGCTTATTAAAAACACAAATGAAATCTTATGTTTCTGTTGTTAGTATTTTATTCTTCATATGACTGACATGCTCTCTCTTGTTATACTTTACTTTAGCGGAATATAATACTCTCTGTCCAGGGGGAGAAGGATTCAGACCAAATCCTATCACTATTATTTTAGAAGGTGAGTTTATTGTAAATGACTGTGATGGCTGGTAATAAAAAGAAGTGTCATCTTCGGAGAGATATATACAGGAACTATATTTTGCAGAAATCATTACATTTAATGCAAACCAAACCCCTCTGCTATTATGAATTAAACAACGTGATGAAAATACATACTGTAAAAGAATATTGAAGAAGTCCAACAATATTTCAGTAGAAAAATAAGCTGGTGCATACCTTTTGTGTGCCTCCTTACTTGAATTGGCCTTTGAAATTGGCCCCTGAAGGATAAGTCATTTATGAAAATTACAGCTTATCAGTGGAAGGTATAAGTTTCAGGAAATACTCATTGGACAAAGAAACTCTGGTTCCAATGAGTGTGCAGGAACGAGGAATTAAATGCCAAATTCCTTTAAATAGTAATAGAAGTTGAACTTTGTGGGCTCATCAGGCTGAAACGTGCTCCTGAAGAGCTATTTTAATGGAAGAGAATGAGTATCTCATCCATGCTTTCATGAAGTGCAATTTAGAAGAAGAAAAAAAAAAAAAGTCCTTACGACAGTTAAAAGCTACTAGTTGATAAAATTTCAGGGGAGTACTTAACGTCTCTTGTTTCTTTTCATTCTGGAATGAAAATATGGTGGGTTTTTTTCTCTGTTTTCAGACATTGATGAATGTCAGGAACTGCCAGGTCTCTGCCAAGGTGGAAATTGCATCAATACTTTTGGCAGCTTCCAGTGTGAATGTCCGAAAGGCTACTACCTCAGTGAAGAGACAAGAATCTGTGAAGGTTAAGCCCCTTGAAACCTTCTTCTCTATCACAGTGCAGTTATGAAAAACACTGTCATTTTTAGCCTTAAATCCATAAGTGGATATGGTACCCACACGCTTACCTAAAATCTTCTCAAAAATCATTATCTTTGGCGCCAGTGATATGATTAGTATAAAACTTGAAATGCAACACTTGAATATACTAATGTTTATTTCTACATGATAGAGCTCAGCTATGTGTAATCAAGTAAACTACTAAGGAGGTTATTCATGATTTCTGGCTTCTCACTTCAACACCTTGTATCTCCTGCTAGTTTTACTAAGCTTCCTGTATGTTAAGCAAGAAAAGGTGTCCTCTTCACAGTATTTCAGAGTAGCAGTTTAATTTACGCAATGTGAAGTAAAGTTGGTGTTCGTTTAGTGTTTGAGATTTGTCGTAAGTGTTAAAACCAAAAATTGTAAATAGATGCAAAAATGTAAATAATCCTTCATGGTTTCTCCTAGTTTGGAGTGTTGTGAGTCAGCTTCCCCTTCTTCATTCACTTTGTG
>VYZV01038445.1:72444-89545 GCA_013401275.1 Pandion haliaetus | reverse complement strand
TGCTTTTCTTAGCATTGCGCACAAGGCAAAGAAAATACCATTTTTCTGACAGGCTGTAACCTAAATAAATCAGAAAAGATTTTTTTTCTAACCCAACCTAAGATTATTTTTTCTTGAAATGTTTGCTACAAATAAGGAATTTGTTAGCATCTCTAAAAAAACAAGCAGAAAACCCCAATAATGGGCAATATTATACAATCAGAATAGAAGAGGTCACTACCAGCTCATTCTATAGTAAAAACAATAAATAAATAAAATTATTTTACATTATTTCTGCTGAAATTAATGATAATTAATGGTACCATAGTTTGCTTTGTAATGTATGTAGAAATAAATACATCCAATTTACAAAGGTTTGAACAGTTTTCATAAAACAGGTATGTTAACAAATGCAACTGTAGAATGTTATAGGAAGAGCTGTGGATTTAACTACTGATATCAACAAGGGTTTTAGTACAAGTTTACAGGATCCAGAAAGATTTTACTTTTAGACTATGATACCAATTTCAAAATATAATGGACTTCTATGCATTTACTTTATTCCTAATTATTTCTCTGGTCTACATCTTTTGAAGTCTACAGGAATTTTGCTTGAACAGGGTGAAATGCAATAGGACCTAGCCTAGCCTAAAGAAAAATATTCCAAAGTGACAAATATTATTTGTAAAATGAATATGTAATACATATATTCGTAACATAATGCTGAGTATTTTTACTTCACCAAATATAGATATAGTATAGGACGTGATCCAGGTGCCTGGTTCAGAATAAATCAAAACACTGGTGAAATCACACTGAACAAAGTTATTGACTGGGAATCAATGTATGTAACCAATGGGCAGTACAGAGCAGAGGTTCTGGCTATCACCAGAGGTAAGAAAAGAGATTGAGTTTTCTGAAACAAAACTCTCTTTGTTCCAGATTTCTCTCAATGTTTTTTCCTGTTTCTAGTTTTCCCACCTGAACTACATTATTTATAGTATCAATATTCCCTCCTGACCACAAATATCTTCTTTTTACAGGGGTTCCTCGATATACTGCTACTGGCACCATTGTGCTTTCACTACAAGACATCAATGACAATTGCCCAACTATTAATACTGAATTAAGGAAAGTATGCATGCATTCCCCATCAGTGATTATCACAGCAAAGGGTATGGATGGTGATCTATATGGTTCTCCCTTTACATTCAGCATACATGGTGAACCTCAAACTACATGGATTATCAGATCAATAAATGGTAAATTAACCTTCATTTTATAACAGAATAAACCATAGTAATAAGCTCTTATCTAAGATAACAGATTAGGATAACTTTTCAATTACTAACAAAACACTTATTAGAATCTATTCTAATCTCACTTAAATGTGATTTTATGCTCATATGAATCCAAGAAGTTGCTCTGGATTTGCATATATATATTAAAAAATCATATTAGAACTAGAAACTAAATCATTACATGTGTTGTATCTAGTTATCATCTTTTAAGCAAAACTGTGTTTTACTTGAGTGTACCTATGATAAGCACCTCTATTGGTCTAAACTTAATGAGGTAATTCAAAAGGAGTCATTTGATACCTTTTTATTTCTATATTATATAAAAAATCCTACACATATGACAAAACTCTCAAATTTATTTATTAGAGTATAAAGTTATTAGGTGGCAGAGCTTTACTTCTATGAGAGACATATGAAAATGGCAAATAAAGATTACAGCTTTTGCAATTTATTGTAAAAATTGTACTTACTTGTATTTCTAAGAAAAACCTTTTAGTCAGTGCTCAGTGGAGCTTTTCCAGTTTCCTCCAGCAGGACATAACAAACTAATGAATTAATCAAATCTCATACATTAGTAAATGACAGATTTTGCATAACTTACTGTATGCATAGAAGACTATATTAAATGGTAAATATCACAATTACAACTACTCTTGTGTCTCCTATTCATCCTACACAGATACAAATGTGTAACTAAGTATTTTAAAACTACTGAAAAAAACTTTTGAAAAATACATATAAATTCCTTGTGAGAGAAAAAAAAGATGTATAAAACTTGCAATTTTTATGTTCACCCTTGTGCTAACAAAAATCAGGAAGGGCAGCAGTAGATGCAAAAAAGTGCATTTGCCGCTTTTATATTTCTCAGGCTAAAAAGTGATGACTAGACTGACCTGGCTCAGGTTTTTCAAAAGAAAAAACTAGCATAGATGAATATCATAAGTTTCAGCTTTGAATAAGTACTGTAGACACATAAGCAACTGAAGATCTTAGAATGGGAACACTTAGTCTCCATCCTGCTCTATGAACATTACTCACAAAATTATAGATTTGTACAGTATTTAAAGTCAATACCTTAATCTAAATATTTTTCTCTTCTTTTTTTTCCCCAAAGCTTCCTCTGCAGAACTAGTGAGTCAGAACTTGGACTTCTACATTTATAGGATCTATATCACCGTAAGAGATAACCAAGGCCGACGCTGCCCTAAACCACATATAATTCCTGTGCAAGCTTGTCAGTGTGATAGTCGTAATTACTGCACCAGTGGGGCCACACGAATAATTGTCATCGGTGGTGGTGGCAGTGGTGGCAGTGGCAGCAGTAGTGGTGGTGCTGGTGGTGCTGGTGGTGCAGGTAGCGCTGGTGGTGGAAGAGGCCAGGAAGGTGGAGGAGGAAGAGAACAAGAAGGTGGTGGTAATGGTGAGTCTGGACCTGGAGGAGGAGAAATTGAGGACCACACAGACTGGCAGGTTTACACTGATGGATACAGTGACGGTAGTGAAGGATATACTGCAGCCACTGATGATGGTTATAATGGAAGTGGAAATTACGGCAGAGATTTCCTATCTTCTACCACACTTAGTGGTGCTGCCATTGGCCTGATGTTCCTTGGTGGATTAATATTTGTTCGTAAGTATAAAATTAAGAGAGCAGTATTATTTTTTTTAAAGTGTATTTTTTTTAATTCTTCTAAAATAAGGTGACTTTTCTGGTTGGTTGTTAAGTTGTTGGCTCCCATGGGCCATCTAACAGAGAAAAAGTTGTCTTTTAAATTACAAGCATTTCTATATATTTTATATTCTACGTGATTATATACTTATGTCGTTCAGAAATAACTATTTCCTTCCTAAGACTTAGGGGGTTTTTTCCTAAGGTTCTATCCAGTTCTCAGACCATCAGACAGGGTAAAACTGTTTAGTAGAAGATTCAGAAGATTTGGGGCAAGAGCTGTCCCTGTCACTTGCAACTTACACTTTGCAATTTGTAATTCCGTTATATTACTAAAAGAAATAGACAAGTATCAGCTCGGAGTTGGATATGAAAAGATGCAAAGAACAAGCTTCCTTTGAACTCAAAGCCAGATTTCAGTAGTAGAACAACAAATATAATCATCTGAAATTTTGAACATTTGGTTATTGCTGCCAAACATTACATCTATTAAAAACAAGTAGCATTTGTGATAACAGGATCAAAACAGATTATTCATTCATACGTCCTGGTATTTTTGAAGAAATATGAGTTTCAAGGATAAGAATGTCTCAGGTTAGACTGTATGCAAGAAATTACTTCTCAGACCACCACAATCAGATGTGATCTTCTCTCTTTCATGGCCTGGGCATGAAGCAATCAACATCTAAAATTTCCCAATGCAGAAATACTGACTACAAAACCAGAGGAAATGGATTTTTACCCTGAGTTTTGAGGAGGGTGGGTTGGTTTGGGTTTTGATCTTTGGTTAGTAGGAATCAGCAAACACAAAATTTTGAAGCTGCAAAAGGCTGTTTTGTTTGTAGTTCCCAGGTGGTTAATATTACAGGACGGAATGTCTTTCTGCCTTTGGAAATCTCTCGTAGTTGGTAGTCTGGAGTAAATATGTCCTTAGTCATGCAGTGTGAGGTAGCACTTTGTACACTGCATAGCCCTTTCCCCTTTTCTCTTCAGTTCACTTTGAGGTTAAACTGAGAGTTTGGGATGCTCTGCTTAGTCTGGTGTAGGCAACTGTCTCTCTCCACTCCCTCTGCAGTGATATGAGGTTACTAACTTTGCCATCTAGGTTAAGGACGTAAAGACAGCCAGAATTAATATTGCAGTGCCTTTCTAAAATGAGCAGTGTTTTCAATGTTGGCATTTAAAGCATTCAGCAATTTCCAATGCTGCGTTCTTGAAACAACTAAGCATAATACAGCACACTGGGAAATTTGCCTCTATGTAATCATTTGTTAAAACTGGGGTTTGGGGTTTGTCTCTACTGTTTTTTCAAATCAAGCATTATGTATATGTGATGTGAAAAATGCAACTGGAGCCTTAGCCAAAGATCACTGTAGTCAGATGGCTCTCTCTCCACTGATTCTCATATGTCTATTACTACTAATGTGTATTTCTTCTCAATTACAATATCTAAACAGACAAATGTATGCTTATCTATCAAAAATTAATGTCACTGAATGCTATACATAGTAAGACTGGTTCTGTTTGTTTAATTTTTATATGTATGAAACTTATATTCATTCAGCTGAGATAGATCAAAGTCTGTTCCCAGGTGTATAGGCATAAATTTGGAGTAACAGCCCTACTCCACCCCCGCTTTGCTCTGCTATAACTGAAGGTAAAAATTATTCTGAATTTCCAAATTCATACATTTCCAAAAGCAGCTAATGATTCTGAAAGCCAGATTTGCAGGCTGCTTGGTTTGAAACATTTTAAAAGACATATTTTCAAAAGTTCTTGAGCACCTGCCCTCTGGGAAGAGCAGCCATTCCTGTGAGGAAGAGATGTCCTAAATCCCTGTTTCCTGTTTCTTTCCTGTTAAGTGATTCCAATTTTGATGTCAATGAGCGACTGTTGTGGCTGTGGACCTGGCGCAGCAGGTGGAGTTGGAACTGGATTTGAACCTGTACCTGAATGCACAGAAGGGGCAATTCACCCATGGGGAATAGAAGGTGCACAGCCTGAAGACAGGGTCAGTACATCCCATGTTTCTAAAACCCACAGAAACTCGTATTTACAGAAAAGACTGCATTTGACTAGAAGCATGAAAGTGATTGTAGCACTGTGTCATCTTCTAAAAGAAGCCTGGCATTGTCAATAATTTCCAGGCAGATATGAAAGGTGATTCTTAATTAACATTTGCAGATGGAGTTTGTGTGTTTGCAGTTGTGTTCAGTTAGCTTGGCCCAACAGTTTGGTGTTACTATTCCCTCAGCGGAAACACAATAACTAGCAAGCATTTTCAGTGCAAAGTAGGACAAGGTAACACAAACCATCTTCAATCTTCACTGGTCACTTTTTACATTGACAATGAAAAAAACTTGAACGGAGTCTCTCTCTTTTTTTTTTCTTTTTTTTTTTTATGGTGTTGGTAATTAATAGCTATTGTTAACAGTTTAGACTGCTAATTCCTTAACATGATTCACAAAGCCTTGGTCTTCATATGGGAATTTCAAACTCATAATTCAAGGCATCAAAATGTTGTTTTCCAGGATGTCTCACACATTCTTGCCCCAACAACAGCTGCAGGAGGTGATTTTGG
Organism: Pandion haliaetus; assembly: GCA_013401275.1. NCBI lineage: Eukaryota > Metazoa > Chordata > Aves > Accipitriformes > Pandionidae > Pandion > Pandion haliaetus. The sequence goes on along the minus strand of VYZV01038445.1, from coordinate 84,015 downwards.
TGAACCCTCTGGTAAGCAGATCCTAAAATTTGCTATGTGCGCTGTGATAAAGCTATCTTTCAGAATTTCATGTCTTCTGATTCATGGAGCACTTTGGTTCTGCAGCTATAACCCAACCCTTCCAATCTTACATCTGCAGATAGTCAAAGTGATGCTAGTAGGACTTCCAGTATGAATAAAGGATCTGAGGTTTGAGCTTTTGAGCAGATTCATTTCTGCAAACCACATTTATTTTGAAATATCTGCCAAGGCTTTCAAATCTCAGGCAATTTTTCTTCATCATTCCAGCTAGTGAATGGAGTGTCTTTTCAAGACACCAGTTTTAACAGAATTCAATCTTGAGGCCAGAATAAGGAAAATTTCTTTCATAACTCATTGGTGAAAGGTTCAATTCTTCCTAGTTTCCAGGCTCTGCTTCCCACAAGGGAGAATGGGACCTGTCAAGTAGCCAGTTAATTACTGACCATTTGTGCACTAGCCTAGGCAGAAAGCTGGTACATAGCACAATAAATTTATGTTTCTGAGATAAGGTTCCCCCAGGAATTAGGTGGCTATAGAGAATCTGTCAAGCTGTGCAGTGCTACTTACTCTTTTTCCCCATTCCTTACTCCACAACAGAAAGGAAGGATGCTGGCACAGACCCATTTTCCCTAGCTTCTGACAGGAAGAAATGTCATTCTGCAAGATAATTTATCTGATGACTATTGATTATTCAAAAATGTTCTCACCCTTAAGGTAAAATCAAAAGAACATTTTGGGGCGTAAATGGGAATTAAGACTCTTCATTCTCAGGGAAGTTCTGCTGACATGGCAACTGAAAAATTTAAGACTTGCACATGTGATTTACTTTATTTCCACTGTTCAGTGCCATTATGGTGAAAGCCCCTGGTTCAAATTCTGTAAACTGAGATGAATGAGATTAAATGAAAAAAACAATAACATTTAGCCTGTGTTTCTTAATGTAGTCAAGACTACTGTATGGAATTGGTTTATTATATTACATGCTGATATTTAAGACCACTCATTCCTTGCTATCATATATGAAAAAAATCTGGAGAAGATAAAATTCTGTAAGTATGACTTTGTAATTTATTGTAAAGGTCATTTTCATTCTGCATTATAAACATTGGTGGTTATTATGATCCATTGTTGTCCTCCCAAATCCCCCTTAACAATCTAATGACTTGAAAATGTGAAAGGAGTTGCAAAGCTATTCTTTTAGAAAAAGAGTTTAAGGCAAAACAATTTTAACCCTGATGTGATCATAAATATACATTTGTGTATTTGCATAAGTAGTCATAAGTATTATCTGATTTTCTAATGCAAATCCAATGACAGCATATACGTACACCAGACAGAGGAATCTCTCCAGTCAATTACACAAGTAAATCATTGATTTCCTAAAGCACATATGCACATGCTGCCTAGCCTCAGGAATAAAAACAAGGTCATAGATGTCTGCTAATATGTGCTTAATTTTTATTGCAGTTTCAATGTTTGGCACCTGTGCATGGATCTGTGACTGAAATTAATCTAAAATACATTTAGAAACTCAGTAGTGTCATTGTACTATTTGTAAAAACAACTAGCAAATACTATATAAATTTTCACAGAGCACAGAAAGGATAACTTTTTCTGTTTTCAGACATATATACTAACACATACGGAGGAGGAGGAGTAGTAGCTTCTGGTGTTGAAGAAACTACAGGGGTTGGCTATGGCACTGGTACTGGTTATGGAACAGCTGGAGGAATTTCTGGCACAGGGGAAGCAAAAGGGTCAATTGGAGGAACAATAAAAGAGTATCGAGAAGGAGGGGTCAACATGGCCTTCCTAGACAACTACTTCTCTGAGGTAACTACTTGTTCTTCTTTGTCTTGTATCTGTGAGCCTACTGTTAGATTCTCCTCCCCAAGTTACATGGTGGAAATCCAAAATAACTCCACTCAAATTGAAACTTCCATGATATAAGACTGGTGTGAGAGCAAAGCTGACCCTACTAGTAAGAAAAACTACGACACTAGTAGTACTGCTTTTGTGCTGCTAGCATATTAGATTTGATTGCTCGATAGCCTTTTTGTAAAACTGACAGACACACTGCAGATATGAATAGCAAGCAATTAAATTATTTCAGCTTCATAAGTGACCACCAAATTTATATATTTGCTACCTTTTTCAGTGTATAAAAAGAATAACTTTTTGAAATTTTTCACACACACATGCTTCCTGTGTAACTTGTTTAATGAAGAGAATTTAACCCTTAAAGAACTGTGAACACCAGTTCACTTTCTTCCTTATTTTTATTGCCTTTTCTGTTCCCTAAAAGCCTTGTGAACTGCAATTGACATAAATGTGTAGTTGTGTAATTAGCAACATATTAATTAGCCTTTACAAATGGGATAAAAAATGTCTATGGAGTTTACATGATTAATGGGATATATTTCCATAATTAGCATGAACTGTAAGGCATAAATAGTATAATTGCATATGTCACCAAAATATCAATAAATATATATATTGCTTTATTTCAAAATCTAAACAAGATTCAGTGGAGGAGAGGACAGAGCAGTCCTCAAGTCCTGAGCATGAACTTCTCCCAGACCACAATCTCGCTGCCTAGGCTGGGAGCACTATGTATTAATGGTCTGCCAGCCATAGGCCTCCACAGATGATTACTCCTAGTGACCATGTCCACCTCCAAACCTTCTGCCTCTCCCTCCCTGGCCTCCCCTTCCATCCTTCGCTGCTTCCTCCAACCTCACCCCACACTGACTTTGAATTATGCTCTTTCCTGCCCGATCCCTCTGCACTGACCACCCCACCATCCCCACTGTCATCCCAAATCAGTGATCTCCATCCTGCTCAAAATGGATTCCTCTCTGGGCTCATCAAGCTTTCCCCACTCCAACCAACTCTCCGTCCCATGCCCTCTGTCCTGGCCCCGCCACTGCTCCCCTCACCATCCTCCTTCATTCCTCTTCCTACCGTTTCGCTCAGATATTGCTGCCCAAAAAGTACATTTGTTCCCCCGTCCCTTTCACTCTCTACCTTCCCCCCACAGTCAGACACACTGACAACAGGCTAAATTTGAGATGCTAAGTGTTGGCAGAAACAAGAACAAAACATCAATAACATTTGAATAAAACTTTTTTCAAGGTTACAAAAATGTTGACGATATAATTTGTCCTGTTGATGTCCTGTTGTTCAAGTCAGCTGGGCCTTACTGTGGCTAGGGAAACCTTACTGTGATTTCAGTCTTCATGGTTAAAAACCTGATGAAAAGTCACTCTGTTCTTTTCTTTTTTTTTTCCTGTTTTTGCAAACTACAGAAAGCATTTGTGTATGCAGATGAAGATGAAGGTCGGCCGGCAAATGACTGCCTATTAATATATGATCACGAAGGAGTCGGTACTCCTGTTGGCTCTGTGGGTTGCTGCAGCTTTATTGGAGAAGATATAGATGAAACGTATTTGGATACATTAGGACCAAAATTTAAGACCCTGGCAGAGATCTGTCTGGGCAAAGAGATCGAACCCTTCCCTGATGTCAACCCGCCCTGGCCATCCGTTAACGTCACCTTTCCCAACCCTGAAAGTGATCTAAACCTCCCGCCACCCGGAACCACCATTGTTGTAAATGGATGTGCGCCTATGCCTCCCCCAGTTGGCACTACAACGGTTGTTACTGAAAACACCTACACATCTGGGTCAACCATACAGCCCCCAAGACCAATGCCAGATCCTTTGCTCCACGGCAACATGACGGTGACTGAGACCTACACCTCTGGCTCCCCCTCTCTTTGCGTTGACCCTCTGCGTGCATCCAACGTTGTTGTAACAGAAAGGGTTGTCGGTCCTGCATCTGCCTCTGATTTGCGCGGCATGCTAGACATCCCTGATCTCACAGATGGGTCCAACGTTATCGTCACGGAAAGAGTAATTGCGCCTAACTCCCGGCTCCCGACCTCTCTGAGCATTCCTGATTTGGTAGACGGGTCGAATGTGGTGGTGACAGAAAGGGTGTTCAGGCCTGCCTCTGGCATGCCAGGCAGCTTAATAAATATTCCCTCGGAGTTATCGAATGCCCACAATGTGGTGGTGACCGAGAGGGTAGTGTCAGGGTCTGGGGTGAGCAGCATGGGGGGAACAAGCCTGGCGGGGGCAAATCTGGGGGGTCTGAGCAGTACGGGTCAGATGCTCAGTGCTGACTGTCACCTTGGCCAGGCAATGGGCACAGCATCCCCCAGCACATCCCGGAGAAGAGTGACAAAGTACAGCACCGTGCAGTACTCCAGTCAGTAAGGCCTCTGCCACCCCCCCTTCCCACCCAAAAAGCCATTTGCACCAACACTCATTAGCTGCCACCTACCAAGAATATTGTTATTATTTATAACTAGGAAATAATGCTAAAATTTCAGGGATTCCTGCTTGTGTGAGGATCTCCGAAGGGTGCCCCGTTTCAAGGTCAAACACAGGTCAGGTCAGTGAAGGGAAAGTTGAAGTTAGTTCTAAATTTATTTCTTTCTGTCCACCTAGCACTACAAGTGTACAAACAGGTACTAATGGTTTTGGAGAGAGATACAATGACCGAGCAGAGCAGTGAGAGGGTATCCTTGTGTGCATACAGTATCAGCATGAATTAATGTCATATAAAAGAGTGATAAAATACTGTACTGCTGAATGATCTCCCACAGTAAGCAGATTTAGGTTAATAGCCCCTCACTGACAAGACAGGAAAAGAATGTTAATAATAATTAGTCAACTCAAGACTAAATAAGCACTTTCAAATGCATCATTTTACTTTGCATGTAATTCAAGACGTGCTACAAAAAGGCACTTTCAACCATTTCTTCCATCACCAGCAATAGTTATAAATAATAATCATATAAACATAATATATTTTCATTGCTTTCTGAAGTTCTCAGTAGAACAAACACTCTGCCACGGCCTGCCATGCTGTTACTCTCATGGTGAGGAACGTGACCACCAATTTGCCTCCGCTGTCGCTGCTGCATTGACACTGTCACCCAGGAAGATGCTGGGCTTCATCTTTCCTCCATTACCGTTACAGCTTTACTTAAATCTAGAAGGACTTCAGTGACAACCAGGAGCTCTTTGTCATATTTTTGTGCCAACCTGTGACTACCATTTAAATCTCCAATGTCAGGTTATATTAAGAGGGCTACAATATACTGTGCCAGTTCTCTTTTCTAATACTGACAAGAAAATAAAGTCTTTGAAGCTTTGTGATGTGGGGAGGCAATAGCAAGTATTGTACCACTGACACTGGTAGCTGAAGTCCTTCATGAAAAGAAAAAAACTTGGGAGCAATATAAATTTGCTAATAAGCAATGTGGAGAATTGTTATTTCATATGTCAATGTATTTTGCATTGATATTTTGAAAGTTTATTTGAATGTGTTAATTGAAAAAGTCTTTATGATTCTATAATCTTAATTAAATCTGGCTTTTATTTTCCCACAAAACCAGCTCTACTGGACTCTGTTATTCTAATAATACCTTAACGTGGCTTAGAATATGATCTGAAGGAGCAAAATACTGAAATATAGAATCTATCTCATTTTACTTCTGTATCATATGTATAGTAACCATAGTGTACGCAACATCGCTTCAGTGTAAATACAATAGAGTTATACAGAGGGACTAGCTTTTTTTGCTAGACTACCAGATCAGTAGTTTTCCCCAAAATTTTGCTTCTTCAGCTTCAATGCATAGGTTAGTGAAAAGTTTAAGAGTTGTCTATGAACTTCCCACTCTATAAAATGGGAAAGAAACTTTCAGTTGCGTATCCAGATTAACTTACCTCAGAAGAACTGGAAGTCAAGTTTCTGAGTCTGATATCAGGAAAAGGCTTTTTAAAAGATGCTTTCAGAAATGCAACTAGGTCTGCTGTCAAAGACAACCTGCAGTGCCCTCTGAGTCAGTGCCACTGCCATTAACGCCAGTAATCCCCAGAAGTCATGACCAAATCCAAGGCTACCTCAAGAAAGGGCCCCTTCCATGGTTTCAAGTTCTTTTTTGAAGCAACTGAGTGTGGTAGATGCTGCCCCCATAATATCTGAAGTATTGCTATTTCTACTTCATCCTGTAGCCTTGATTATTTTAAGTATCACTAAAATTGCATTGACTTCGGTGGGATTAGTCTCTCCTATACATCATATACCAACTGTATGTATGATTTCTGGAACCATTCTTTAAAGAAGGAAAATAGGTACTAATATATAAAGCTGTATCCTTTTATATCTGGAGAATTTGTGCTGAAATTCACTAAAATGTTGACAAGCTCCCTTTCATTTTGCTAACCACCTATTTACATAAAAAAGCAAATATTTGAAATATGTATGACTCTCTGGACATTTAGAAAGCCTATGCAATATAGCCCATGAGAGATATTTTTTAATGTAAAAAATGAAGTCTTGTGTAAATATTTCCATAACCATCTTATACAAATCAGAAATATTTTTTCTAATTGTGCTTCAAAATAATAAAGCTAGTCTTCAGGACCACATGCTGAATCCTTTGTGGCCCTCTTGAACAGGGATGCTGTGTGAAGTACAAGTGTCTGAACAATGGTCTCTTGCATGTCTAGAAATAGAAAGGGGAAGAATTAATAAAGAAAAAATGTTGTTTCAAAGGACAGATTTGATTATGTACTGGTCGCCTACTTCTAGTGCTATCTTTTACCAACCTTTTAAGGATCAATAGCTTATTATTTAATACAATTTCTTGAAAGATTTCTAGCATTTTTTAGTATTGATTTCTCACATCAAAGAGCAATCAAATTATCACTCAGTGCATTTCCAGTGCATTTCTGAATATTAATTTCTATTGCTGTTTAATTTTTACAAACTTTCTTAAAATTGTTTTCTTCATGTGATGTGGATATTTTTAGGTTACTACAAATTGTGGAAGAAAAACTTATCTGAAGATGTGAACAAATGATTGGTTCATTAAAAATTCTGTGCAGATTCTTTTTCTAGCTTTATTATTAAAAACTAGTGTATAGTTTAATCCTGACTAGCAGACATTAGTTTTGTTTCTTTTCCTTCAGTTGTAATTTAGAAGCCCACTTGCTGTCTACCTTTAATCATATTGTTTAATAATGAAGCATGAATGGCATTCAGGAAAGAAAGACAACTTCGAGTACTGATATCAATCCTGCTCTAAACCATTCAAGCCAAAAAAACTCTTATGAAAGTGTCAGCAGTGTGCAACACCAAGTCTATGCCTTTCTTTTTTTTACTTGGGTTTTGTGGAGCAGGATCCTACAGTTTTACACAGGCTCATTGAGATCTTGGCATCATGAAAAGTATACCGCCATGGAAGAAAATAGAGCCTCAAGCTGAGGGTCTCATTAGATTTCTATCTTGGGAACGCTGAATTTGAACTGCAGGTTTCGATACTTTTTACTCTGTCCTAATTTTGTGGTAATAAATAACACATTTAAACTGTTGTGAGCAGCACCTTCTATGTGCAATATGAAAAGACCACACAATTTAAGCAAAAATAAAAAAAGTCTACTGTTTTGCTTGAATTAACATAACTGCATAATTCAAATGCTCCTCACTATTGAGTAACCAAATGCATAATTTTCGTTCTATTTAAAATATAATTATTGCAGTGTTATTGTGTTTTCATAATAAAAATATAAGAGATTTGTTTGTAATAATTTCTGAATGGCAGTGAAAAAATACAATAAACGATAATTTGGAATATCATGTTTTAAGTAGAGTGGCTCAGGATATTTTTTTTTTTCCATTTATCAGTGGGAAATCTAGTTTCCTTAAAACTGCTCATTTGTGCAAGAAAATTCTAGTTTTAATTTTCTTCCAGGAAAAAAGAAATTGAAACAAGGGTGAAACTATTTCATGTGTCAAATTGACTAAGATGCTTTGGTTTAGGTTGTCAGGCAGAAACTTGTGTCAGATCTCACAAGAATTATAGTACAATTTCCTCAAGCCATCATTCCATGCATTGTTCTGTCTCTTTAGACGGCCTTTTCTGTGATAGCCTTCTGTCCTGTAACTCTGAAACAGGGCTTCAGAGGATCCATAGATTAACGCTGGAGTACAAGCCACAGAGAAGAAAGAGAGAAAAAGACACTTGAATCACAGTGTTTGAGCAGCACAGGTGTCACAGGTACATTCAGTGCGTAGAGGCCAGGTTGAGTTGAGCCAAGCAAAAACACTCTGGTTCTAAAAGTAAAAACAGTACATTTTGACATTTCTTAATCAAATTTATTTCTAATGTTTCAAGCTAGCATTCATGATAATAATGATTTTTCGTACAGAGATTTGTCAAAAGGGTTTATCTGAATGCAGTAAAATACTGTGTTTGAAAAGAGAATCTAAAATTTACTTCTAAGTCTCATGTATCATTTTATTATGCCTTAACATTTTGACATCTTTTTTCTCGGTATTTCACACAGCATGATTTTTTGCACTCACACATACCTCAGGTAATGATTTAAATATCTTTTCAGGAAGCTAAGTTAGAAAAAATCATTGTCCATCTTCCGATTTATAGCAACAATATTGCTATCAGTCTGATGACACTGCTAATTCCAGAGCAACAAAAATAATTTATCATTTATCATCTGTGTATTTAGAACCTGCTTAAATGGAAATAAATTCTGTTAAAAAAACCCCATTTGTTATGCTCAAGCAACTTTAGTTGAAGTCTATGGGAGTGCATGTACAAGTCAAAAATGCATCAATAGACAAAGTTATTTCATATTCCAAGTGCACTGAAATTTTACAAAGAGGAGAACAATGACAAAATTACAGTTGGTGACAGTTTTGGATGCACTGTTGTATAATGACAAATCTGTCATATTTTGCCTGTTGCATCCACTAGTTAAACAGCATCTTGTAATTCAGGATACAGCACAATAGGGTATGAAATGGAACAGTCATGAAAAGCCAATTTAGGAAACAAACACTGCTTAACTGACATCCATCACATACCCTAACCATTGATATTCATCACATGCTGTTGGGCCTACCTGCAAATGTTGTTAGCTAGCTGTTTAGCTCTTTTATTTTTCCTATTTTTTAGGAAAGCTCTAAAAAATAAAATAAATAAATATATTACTTACAGGGTTTTTTCCAACTCATTCATTAAAAATTCAAGCCAGTCAAAATCTAGGTAAAATAGTAATTTTGTACCTGCAGGCTTTGATTTTACAGTGATCCAGTACCAAAGATCTGGGCAAGGGTTGGTCCGTGTGCCAGTCAATGCAGGCTCAGGTTGTCAGGGAAGTGAATCTTGGGACACCTGACCAGGACACAGGAGGCAAAGATCTCCCCAGGACTCCTTATAGGACCTGGGTAAGTTGTTTAATTTTTCTGAGTTTTCAACAAATTGCCTTTGAAAAGGGGAATGGCAACTTAATCTCTTCCCCTTAGGAATATGATTATAAATTTGTCAATGTTTGTAAGATGCTCAGGTGTTAAGGTGTTTTGGTAATACATACAAACACATTGCCAGCAATGTGCCTGTAGCACGCATATAGAGGACACTTCTCAAGTCTCTGATGTTGAATGTCTATTAAAATTAATGTCATTTGACTGTAAAATCCACTCTAGATCAATTATTCGTATATAAATAGCAACATAACAGCTATTGGACATGCAAAACTTAATAATAGCAGGAAAGTAATGTTTTTCTTGTGTTTTTTCTGGGTTTGTAAGTCTGACTTTTATCTCCTTTATTTCCTTAGTCAATATATTACTGAATAAAAATGACCATGGTAGGCTGTAGGTGCATCATCAACAGGCTTAGAAAGGGACTAGAGAAATTCATGTGTAAGAGACCTATAAATACAAACAAAATAGCCTCAACTGGGTGAGTACTAGGGCATGGCCTGCAAACAATGGGCAGGCTTGCAAACACTTTCTAAACGGCATCTCCCATTGCCATTGTCAGAGACGGAATGAAAAGAAATACACCCATTTTTCTTGTCTTATCAGTTACACTCCACTGTCATGTGGGAGGTGCTTTCAATTTTATTACACCCAAGTTCAGAGCCTAATCTGAACATTCAGCAGTAGTATTGCCAGTGATTGCAAACAGCTTGCTTTATATCACCTTTGAAGAGTTGCCTAGTCCCAGTTCTAGGAAATTGTCTGGGATTTGCACTTTTTATAGAGGAATCATCTGAAGGCATCTGAAACAGGCAAGTCTTAATGGAAAGTTGTCAGTCTTAACACTGATGTTAACCAATATGGTTTGCACTTTCTCACATTCATAGCTGTATAACCGTTAGGAAAAAAATGAATGCAGCCCTTGGGTCATTTGGGATTTTTTGCCTTTTGCCATCAAAATCAGAATGTATTTTGATTCAACAGAGTATCAGTGGTCTCGAGGTGGTGGGATACACATCTTATAACCATCCCACACGGGAATGTGCATGTCCACGGCCCGGTCTGACAGAAGTCTCACCAGAGCCAGCTCTTCTTTTGCTCTATCACCATTTGTGATCCACAGAGTAATTCTGTAACTGTTCTATCAATATAATTTTATACTTCAAAAAGAAAATATTGTTAGGGTAAGTGTGTGAAAACTACTTTGGCATCATCCTTAATGTTTCATTTCTCTAAGAAAAGCTGATGTAGAATGGCTGCTTTTTTAATAGCTGCATAAGCCCACTGGGGAATAAAAACGACAGGTCCAATGTTTGACAGACTTGCAGCACTTTACAGTACTTCATAGGTGTGCATTTCAGTGTATTATATCACAAGCTGTGCCATACCACACACCATAAATGTCGCATGACAGTCATCAGCAAAAGTTTCATCTGAACAATTCCACTGGCTTCATTATACACACCATGCATTAAGAGCTTGCAGGACAAAGTTAGCATATATAATGAAATACCTGGATACAATATGCCCTGATTTCCCTCATAATGAGGTACCAGGAAATGTTAGCTATGTCAAGAGCAGATCTTTCTCCTCCACAAAGCAAACACGGCTGATTTTTTTAACTTTAGATTCAATTGAGCTCTCTGTTGAAATCAGCTGTGACTAATTGACTCACTTGATATTTTAAGCTCCTGAAACTATAGCTTGTTACTTCCTCATTTATCCTTAAAATAATTTCCTTGATTAAATTTAGCTAAGATTAAAGTATTTTCACTTGTGACAGGCCTTTGACACTATATTTGATGGCAGGCATGAATCTTCTGCACAGCATTTCTTCTTCCCTCTTTTGTCATGGGTAAGTACTTTTAAAGAGGGTTGGCCACGTGAAACCCCTACAGTATGAACATAGAGAAGGGAAGAGTGAATCTACGACTCACAGTAAAGCCCACAAGCAATATTCAGGAGAACAGGGGCTGGGGTGCAAAATTCATGTAAAACTAGGCAATATGGCAAATTCTTGGCAATATATATTCTTGTTTTGATTTGTAGGTGAAAAGCAAAAGAGAAGGGGAAAAAGCTTCTAGACTTTTTCCTTGGGGGGTGAAGGGGGTGTGTCATGTGAGGGGACAAGAGGGGAAAAGAGGAAAAAAAAAAAAGTGTAATTCTGGGAAGTGCTTTAGACCTCAG
>VYZV01038445.1:13749-61068 GCA_013401275.1 Pandion haliaetus | reverse complement strand
TATTAAAAAAAAAAAAAAAAAAGGTAAAGTCAGAATTTGACACCTGTTGGAAATGTGACTTCTCACTTTTTCTTGAAGAAAATGTCTTGAAGAAAAGTGCTTTTTCCCTTTTTGAAGTTTTCGGTTCCTTCAAAAATTTTCAATTAAAATGCAGGATCCCTTTATATATTTGTTCCAAATGTATTTATGCATCTCGTAAATAAAATTGCCATTCTTAAGTACCATTTATTGATGTCTTAAAGTCCCTTACAAGATTGCCCATGGACTATAGACTGAAAACTGCTAAAGCAAAAGTATTTTTTACTGTCTTGCCAATAAAACTGAATGTTTTGAGGCTGCTTTGCAGTGTTTGCAAACAAATTGATTTTTACTTTTATTTATCTTAATGAAAGACTTTCTGTTTATAATGACTAATGGGATTTTCTCCGCTTTCTTGATACGCATCTCAGTGGAAGACCTGCTTACTCTTGAACTTAAGACACTTTCATTTGTATTGTGGTTCTCAGGTTTCCAATACAAGGAAGCTTCTCACCTCATGCCTCTTGTCTTCATTCAGTATTGAGACAGAAACACTTCTCCCTTCAGTTTACCAAGAACAAACAAGGATGTTCACAATGACATCTTGACAACTATTCACCTTCCAAAACAGTTGCAGCTTCTGCTGGAAGACCTTGACTATAAACCCAAACCTTCCTGTTGCTCTTGCTGGTACAATCTCAATCATAATAAAAATAAATTTTAAAAATCCATATAACTAATAAAACCAAATAAGATTAAGAATATTCATGAAACCAACTTGGTCTGAGGTGTAAGATCCTGTAGCCCTCACAATGCATATCCATTAGGGAACTTAGTCCTTGCTGATTTTTGTCTTCAGAATATACACATTGGGAAAATTGCCATTTGCGAAACAGTGTGCAAGTGGAAACAGCAGCCTCCTACATTGCTCAACACGGTCCACTACATTGCTGCATTGTGTGGGAAAGAGATAACGTCTTAAAAAAAAAAAAGCTGTCATCGATGCAACAATCAAGGCTGAGTCAGAGGCATGAATAGGGAGAGACCAGTCAGAGAACATAAAGGAACACTCCCTGAATTATTTCAGTAGGAAATCACCTTTTCTGAGCCTGCTTTGCCCTTGACATTAGTATATTTAAAAAAAAAAAAAATCACCTAAGATGCAAAATGTAGGTAGATGTAATAGTGATGAGAACAATAAAAGTATTCTCTTCTTTACCTATGCAAAGCTCAAAAGCTCTGTTTGTTGGTTTCACTTGTTGTAATAACCTACTTTTGTTGTTGTTGTTTCCCAATGCCTACATTTTTTGCACCATTTGAGGCTTTTTGTTACTTGCAGGGTCTTCAGTGTGTGCAGTGTGGGCGTAACACAGGGTCTGTGGTAATTTGGTTCCTTCCAGCTAGGATGAGCCACCTAACTGAGGTGTTTAAGGGCATACATAGCTATCCTGGTGCATGAAGAGATGGGCAGTCCCACTATGGGATGTTGGCATGTAAGGTTTTGTCAGAGCAAGCATGATTTGTTTGCTAGCATGCACGTGTCTCAGCCTTGTTTAAGGGATGTATGTATGCCATTTATCCTCCCAGCAAGTTGCTAAGTAGAGATCTGCTTCTGTTGGTTACACTTCAGCAGGTGTTTTGATTAGTCCTTGCTTTTAAACGTTATTTAACATGTTTTGTTCTCTGATGTGGGTGGTAACCCACCACAGCCTATATAACCCATGATTTGCCCAGAAGAGGGAGCTTCTCCAGAGTGCTGCTGGCAACCAACACTTCAGTCAATGGCAAATTCCCATCGTTTTGGAATAGTGAAGCATTATTCAGCACTAAAAAAAATGGCTGTTTAAAAATGACCGTAAAGTCTGCATTTATTGAAGGAAAAAAAAAAAAAAGTTAGTTGCTTATCTGTTTCCTGCTGGGAGAAAAGTGGAGAACTTTATAATTATATACTTACAGTATATGCTTTTAATGTGAATGTTTATGGGTGAATTTTTCAGAAGCTATTATGGGTAAATAGTAAATATTAATTGATAGAGGTCAGATGCCCTCTTCCTTATGGCTTTGCTGTTTTTGTGAGGGAGGTCATGTCAGTTAAGTTTTAGTACAGCTAAAGTGACATAGGATTAACAATGATTATCATAACTTCCATTGCAGATCTGTTTGAATTATGGAAATGGACTCTATATGAAGGTAGGAAATAATGGAAAACTTCTTTTCTTTATCATTGCCTGAAGAAGGGCTCTTTGAGCAAAGCGTCAAAAGTGTGCCTTACTTCAGTTGATAAATACCTTGAGTTTTACTGTTTTCTGAAATGTGAAAGCTGTGTAATGAATAATGAAATGAAAGCCAAAATGTAAGTGAATAGATTCCTACATCCATCAAACTGAGTGGCGTTCAACTTCGAGAAACTTCCCCTAAAATATTAAGTTTGTTTATCTTTTTTTTAACTCTCTGTAAATGAAATCAACTACTGTTTTATGGAGGATGTTAATTGGAAACATTTCCAGATGTTAGTCTGGAAGTCAACAGACACAGTGGGGACTGAGCTGGGCAGAAGGATGAAGGGTGTCATGCAGAGTGAGCATGAGGGGTAGTTGAGCAAGGATAGCAGAGACAGGGGATGGGTTGAATAGAGGCCCGCTGTTTAATGTATTCTGTTTCAGAGGGAAGGTTGAGTACGAGGCAGTATTGGTGGCATGGTAAATACGGTAATGAGGCAGAAATGGTGGCTGAAAACAGCCTTAGTGCCCAGCTTTTTCCCACATCTGATAACAAGCAGTTAAATCTTCCAGAACAGGTGTATTTTCACCAACGTCTGGTCATGGGAACTTGCTTATGTATTTAAAGCCTGACTTACCTAATTCTGTCTTGATGAAAAGACTAGTGTAGTTTTCCTCTTCAAATGACTTGAGCATATAGTTCTTAGATTGTGGCTCAGAAGGCTAATGCTGCTCTGTGATTTCAAAGTTACTAGCTATTGAAAGAGGAAAAACTATTCAGAAGTCTTGGCTACAGCAGCAATAAAGCATTTGTCTGAAGTGGCTAAATGTAATGCTGACATTCAACCTTGTTTTTTCACAGGTTTATGATCGAAATGGCAGGAGTGGCATGTTGTTTCATCCCAACAGCCTAGTCAGACAGAAGCGAGAATGGACAGTCCCTCCAGCTTTCATACGGGAAGAGGAGGATAATTCCTATAAGAATCCAATTGCTAGAGTAAGCCCAGAAAAAGATACATACAGAATACACATAAAAATAGAGATGAAAATATAAAATAAGGGTGTGGCTGCCCTAAACACATGCACAAATATTTCTTTAATTTTAAAGGACTGTAGAATGTCAGTTGAAGATTGGCACTTGCTGTTCCAGACTTCTTTTCCCTTGGTCTTTCTCCACATTTCATTGGCCCCCATCCGTTTTATCAGCCAGTTTCCTCCTCCTTCCCTCACTCTAGCTTTTCACCTTATCAAAATGGTTTTCCAGCCTTTCCTTGCACTTATATCCTATCCCACTCTCTTTGTCCAAGCAGTCCCAATTTTATTCTCCCACAGACCTCTCCACTCTACAGTTCCCCACTGTTGCACTGCCCGTCACGTTCCTCATCTCCCTGCACCAGATCCTCAAACACAATGTGCAGGTCTTCCTGCATTCATCTCAACACGTCCAGACTCAAAGGAGTGCAGGGAAATGTGATTTAATATTTATTTTTGTTTGTTCATTGCAAAAACACCAAAAATATTTTAATTGCTTTTTTAAGTGTGGTTTTATTTACCGAATGCTATTTAATCTGTTATATTCCTGCTAGATACATTCTGATCTTGAAGATACAGGTGTAGTGGTAACTTACACTATATCCGGTCAAGGAGTAACAGAACCGCCTTATGGATTATTTGTTATCAATGGGAAGACTGGAGACCTGAACATAACAGGAAGAGTTGACAGAGAAAAGACTCCAATGTTGCTTGTGAGTTGAATAGTAACTTTTTCCTTATAGGTGCCCTCCTATCCATTTTTTATTTATTTTGTTCAAATGTGTTTGCTTCGATTAGTTTTAATGTTTCTGCATATTTGTGTGTGTATACATGCTTCTAAGCATATTACATATGCTTATATAATGCTTAGATTTTGTTACATATATTTTATATCTCTATATATTTCTATTTTGTATATGTATTTCTATACATTACTGTCACTCATTGGATTTGCGTGTTGTTTCTGTCTGTATTATTTCAGCTCAGAGGTCATGCGCTAGATAGGACTGGAGCAAAACTGGAAGAGCCAATAGACCTCCCAATTAAAATTGTGGACATAAATGACAATTTTCCAGTGTTTTCACAGGAAGTTTTTGTTGGTTCAATTGAAGAATTAAGTGAAACAGGTAATGTTATTTTTAGAATTGCTTTTTTCATTTAGCTTTTCCCAACACATGCCAGGGCACAAGTGAATGTACTCTTTGCAGCAGTATACCTGCAGTAACAAGGATACATTCTCTTGCTTGCGTAGCCCAGATTATCCACGTGTGAATGCAGGTCTTTATTCGGAGCTAAGCTGTGTGGTGTGATTAAGGGAAAGCATCCACCTAAAGGCAACAGAGAACAACACTTCCTCTTATGGCACCTTTGGTTTGGTGTCATAGCTACCACAAATTCAGGAACCAAAGTTCTTCAGCAGGAATTGCAGGGGAAATGCAGTCTACCTTCTGGCCTAGCAATCCCAGCCTATTTGGGAAGGACTCTACTCTGCCATGCTCATGAAAAGCCCTGCTTTATCTATGGGCTGGAGGGGTACTTCACTGTTAACTGCATGTGGCTGTGTCTTAACCCTCAAAGAACAAGTTAGTGGCAGTTTTCCTATTGATGTTAGACACAAGAACAACAGATTATTTCCCAGAAGATAAGAAAAGCAGGAATAAAACAGCTTAATAAATACCTGACATTTTTTCCATTTCAGTGTCATGATAATCTGAAGACACAAATTTTTGACCATCCACTTGGGTGAGGTATTGAGTTCCCTCAGCTCTTTCAAGTCAGTAGTAGCCATATGGGAATGGCTCTTTGCCTGAATTCCAGCTAATGTTCAAACTGTGGTACTGGATGCTGAGGTACACCCTTTCCCAGAGGACAAAACCCTGTGCCATGAGTTAAAAGGCGATTTTTTTTGACCCATGACCATGGGTGCTGTTGGAAGGCTTCAATACAGAGCAGTTGTTTTAGTAACGTTGAGGTAGAGGAGTTAGTAGTTGCCCCTTTAGAATAATGTGTGAGGGAAATGTAGCTTGTTGTTCAGAAACTTTTGATTAATTCTGGTGCATTGAATTCTGTAAGTTACAGATGTGTGGATGGATACAATCTTCTTGTTTGGTAGAGAGTATATTTTTAACATGTACTGTTCGGATTTAGAAATGCTTCTTCAGCTCTATTCATTAAATAAATAAAGGCAAGAGCATCAGAAAATTGTGCAGTGCATCTGACAACATGCTCTTATCTTTGACATTACAGTAAAAATACTTGCCAGTACATGGCAGCGTAAACAAATATTGTATTTTCTTTGCTTTTTCCAGGTACAATTGTAATGAGGATAAATGCAACAGATGCAGATGAACCAAACAACTTAAATTCCAAAATTGCTTTCAGGATCATTTCCCAAAGCCCTAGCGCTGCATTCAGTATGAATAAGGATACTGGCGAGGTTCGAGTAGCAAAAATAAACCTTGACAGAGAGGTAAAAAAAAACAAACCCATTTTTAATCTGTTAACAGCGTTTTTCTGATACCTGTTGTGTCACCTTCAGCCCTGCCTGCCGGGGTGGAGAGCTGGCCCTCTTACCTTCCTTCACCTCCCTTGGGATTAAAGCCTTGTCTGGCTGATGTATGTTTTTCAGGGATTGCGGGGGGGGATGAAGAAGTGGGATCGAGGTTGCATTCCCCACGTCGGCTCCTTATAGCACAGCACCAGCCCAATGGCTGTTGCTTTCTGTCCCTCCCATGCAGCCAGGGCAGCAGTTGCATGAAGCAAGGGATCATTTCTTTCTGCTGGAGAGCGTACGGCAAAGACAACCCCCATCACCATCTGCAAAGCTGCTGACTGCGTTCAGATTTTTGTAGCCTGCTGTGCAAATCGAGGTGCGAAGAGTTAGGACGGGTGCTGCTGTGAAACAGCGTTGAAAGCCACATATTGCCAGCGGCTTTACCTGTGCTTGCATGAATTTTCACCCGCCAGCAGATGGTGATCTGGATGTTAGCTCTGCAACTGAGGGCAGTGGCTCAGCCTCTAGCCCTGTCCTGACATACAGGTGTCACTGGTTCTGTCCCTGGTTATGGCCACTGAATTTTTTTCATTTGCCACGTAAGCACAGCCTAAGTCTTTGTGGGGGAGATGCAAAAATCCCAAATTCTTTTTCAGAGCCTCAGCTCTACTCCAGCAGAGCCTGTCAAGGTAGTTGTGTGTGAGGTTTACTGTTAGCTAGAGAGAAGAGGAGGTATAATTAGCCACAAGAGGGATTACCAAAAACTAATAAACATAATACAGGGAAAGAAAAATTTTTAGCCTGGTTTAAACACTTTTTTCTTATTGTGGCAGACACAAAGTAGCTATTCTTTGGTGGTGGAAGCAAAAGACCGTGGTGGTGAATTAGGTGGAAATGCTGCAACATGTTCTTTAGAAATCAAGATTTTGGATGTTAATGACAATCTGCCTGTGGTCGAAAGTCGTACGGTAAGTACATTATCACGATATTTGGCATGTTCCTACACCTGCCAGTGTCCCTTTGCTTAATATGAGGTTGTACAAACTTTCTTGCTCTGGTGAAATATGAGGTAAATCATGACATCTTTTTAATGAAGGGTGTTTTTCGATTGCAGTTTGAAGGAAGCATTGAAGAAAACAGAGCAAATGTGGAAATTATGCGAATAAAAGTATTTGACAAAGATGAAAAGTTTTCGGATAACTGGCTGGCGAAGTTTTCATTTGTTTCTGGCAACGAGGGTGGCTTTTTTCATTTAGTAACAGATACCCAAACAAATGAAGGAATTTTGACTCTTGTGAAGGTTAGTATATTCTTTAGAGAGTCTTCTTTAACTATTAGAATAATTTATTCCCTTTAAGTTGACATAAAAATTATTTAAATTCAGTCAGTATTTAAACTGTAAATTTATACGGTGGACACTCCTCCTTTGACATATTCTTTGTTGGTGTATTCAATAATTCTGTGCAAAATAATAATTTTGTCCAGCTTTACCGTTTACATCCTGTGTGATCTCAAATATCTAGTGGGGCAGAAGTCCCCAAACTTTCCTTGTTGTTTGGGCAACAGTGTTAACAAATAGGCTGTAAACTTTCCCATATTTTTGCTCTCCTTGCTGATCTCAGTTTAAATTTCTTTATTTCCTGTGGCTACAGATAACATTGCAGGCAACACCTACTCCATGAGCCATGGGCTACAGGCTATTTTATGAATTTCCATAAATTGAAATTGTGAAAATACTTTCCATAAATGGAAATTTCTGTTTTATGAATTTCATTCCCTTTTAGTCCACAGAAATGGAAGATGCATAGTGCCCTAAGCACCTTTTTCCTTTCTTTTCTTTTTTTTTTTTTCCCCTGCTCTGGTTTCCTTATCTGAAAACTGATAACTGTAAAAAATTGATAAGCATTATTAAGTACATTAATTGGAAAAAAATTGGAAGAACCAAGTAATACTGAGCACTGATTCACTGAAAGTGAAGACAAGAATACATGGGTAGGACTCATTGCACCTACCTTAAATTAGTTTAAATTCAATAATAAAGACATATCTGTGGTGCCATCCATTAAAAATAGAGTAATCTTCCTTATGTACTTTTAAAATTTGAAGCATTATGCATTGAGAGTAACATGTTAACCAACACTTACTATTAAACAGTTATTTAAATAAGGATGCTACAGTATTATTTAAATATTAAATGTATGAATGTTGTCCAGATACCACATTCTGTCAAATTCTGAGTGATTGGTTTTTTGTTTGTTTGTTTTTATTGCTCTAGGAGCTGGATTATGAAAAAATGCAAAGCCTAAACTTGGGCATTGTTGTTACAAACAAAGCAGAGTTCCACAAGTCAATTAAACACAGTTACAAAGCACAAACAATTCCAATAAAAATTAATGTGATTAATGTGCGAGAAGGCCCTGTATTCCCCGGTGGCACAAAAATTATTGAAGCAAGTGAGAAACTGCAGATAAGACAGGTTATTGGACAGTATCAAGCCTATGATGAAGACACTGGAAAAGTAGCAAAGCGCATTACGTAAGAATCCTTTTACAGTCATCATAACTGAGTATGTCAGAAATTACATCTTACTGTAAAAACGTACATATTGAACTGAAATAATTCCAAAGGCAATCGTTTTCTACTGTGCATATTTCCCACCTAAAACATCATTATTATCATCTTCAATATTCTATAATGCAGAAAATAGCTGAGATGAAAATCCTACTTGTTTTGTTGTATATGATGAGACATGAGTGTTCAGGCTGAAGTTGTCCGTGCTTGCATGCTGTTTGTCATGCCTGTCTACTTTTGAGAGTAGATTTACTCACCTGACTTCATCTGCAGAAACGTTAGGAAGAAATATGCAGAAACATCTAGCAGTTGGATAGAAGGGGTGTAAAGTAGATAAGTCTGCATGTGTGTGCTTGGATTTTGAATCCTAGCTCTTCAGCTAAAATGTTGTTGAACCACCACTGTGGCTTTTACAAACGGCGCAGGCTAGCAGAGGTGCATACCCAATGGTGGACCTCTCTCCCCCATGCCTGTAATACAGTCTCTCCCGGGTGGCTGCTGCTCAGCTTTTGCTGGGAGGAGGGATGGAGGGGACGAGGATGATGACCAGCAGTGCAGCTCCTTCTCCTGGTGCGGTCTCATTCCCTGAGGGTACTTACTGTAAAGCCTCCACACCTAAATCCTGGCTCTAGAGGGAAAAGTGGGTTTCAGCATTTGGGGTAGGCTTATAATCTAAGGTTTATAGTTGAAACCAATTCCAGTGGCAGGAGTGTCAGACGTCAGACCTAGGGATTTGGTCTTGGCTTTAAACGAAGAATAAACATACTGTGAATCTGCTTTTTCTGCTGATGGGTGTTTTCCTCATTATAAATCTGTACATCTTTATGTGCAATTTCTATCAGATACTTGAAAGGAAGAGATATAGCAAACTGGATCACAATAGACTCAGTCACAGGTGAAATCCGACTTGCCAAAAAACTCGATTATGAATCGTCTTATGTAATAAATGGTACCTACACTATCACCATGTTGGGTGTAACTACTGGTGAGTTGAGACGGTTTTGTTTTTGTGCTAACTGGTTTGTTTAGGGTTTAGTTTGCCTTTCTACAACTCTAGTTGGTTTAACCTCCCTGCCTTTAACTGCCTAAATGTTAGGCATCTACTGCAGTTCCCCATAGGCTCTGTATTTGGAGGAGAGACACGGGCAACTCATGGAAATAGGATGAACCTTGGAATGGTTGCCAAGGTGCCCATTTCTCTTCTTTGACTAGATGGAGGTTAACTTTTACAAAAGTTTTGCAAAGACCAAGTCTGGTAGGAACATCCCTTGGTAAGGTGGAAATTGCCAGTATCTCAGTATGCTGATCAGAAGACTTCAGAGTCCTAAGTTTTCTTGACTGCTAAGCAGGAAGGACTCCCTGAACTTCTCGTGTATCTAATCAGAATTCACCTTTTATAATCTGCATGTTACTGTGTAACCATACACCAGAAATACTTTTTTTTTTTTAAGTTAAAATAGTAAACCAGCTTGCCTTCAGACAAACTTTGTCAAAATGTTTATTAACATTATGAGTGAAATACTGCTCCCATAAGCTCCAGGAAGAGCTCTTTCAACTTATTTCAGCAATGTTTGTGTTGTGGAAAATATTAAGTTTTTTATTTTAAGATGAAGTTTTTGCACTCTTCAAATCAACTTAATTTTTCATATTTTAAAATCTTAGATGTTCCTAAGAAAACGGTCACTGGCACAGTCATTATTCAAGTGAAAGATGAGAATGATAACTGCCCAGTTATTGTGAACCCTGTGCAGACTGTGTGTTCAGATGCAAAATTAGTTGATGTTACAGCTAATGACTTGGATGGTTACCCGAACAGTGATCCCTTCAGCTTTGCTGTCATTGATGAGCCAGAAGGGACAGCAAAAAAATGGATAATTGCATCCAGAAATGGTAAGAAAAAATATTTTTAATTACTTTCAGTTCTTTGGAGTCCTAGTGTTGTAGTTTGTTAATTCCAGTTAAACTGATAGTTTGGCTGATCCAGACCAAAAAAAACCCATATATATAGAGTCAGGCATGAAGACATGTTACTTGCATTCTGCTCCCTTTTTTCTAATGGCTGTAAAAGCGGAGTAATGTCTTCTGGGGCCTGTGCCTTCCCTCAGTTGGACTGTCTTTGCTTAGCTTG
Organism: Pandion haliaetus; assembly: GCA_013401275.1. Lineage (NCBI taxonomy): Eukaryota > Metazoa > Chordata > Aves > Accipitriformes > Pandionidae > Pandion > Pandion haliaetus. Next base: position 50,606 of record VYZV01038445.1, on the reverse strand, counting down.
ATGACCCAGATGTGGTGACCAGGATTTCATGGGTAATGCTGGGATCAAGCCATTCCCATCTTTGCATAAAAAGCATGCAGCGATGGAGGATGCTTTTTGTTAAAACTGAGCTTGGAGATATGGTTGTGTTACTGGCTGCAGTTGCTTTAATTTACAAATAAATTAATATGTCTGCACAGTGGGCCTTGAAAAGGGGGAATACATTGTAACCTGTTTTAAGATTGTCCAGCACAGCAGAGACAAAAATAAGTCAGAAATTATAAATAATTTTAATGACTCTTTCAAAATGAGATGAGCATTTTCTTCTTACATTTGCATTCATATAAGCCTGGGAAATGCTTGAAGGAAATGCTTCAGGTAGATCGAAGGCACCAGAAGATACTTTTTTCTTCTCAGACTCATTATTCTCTCCTTTGTAATCCTACAGCGTAACACTGCAAAGCAATCAGCAGAGTCATCCTAATGGTCAGGTTTAGGACCAAGAAGGAGTGTTCTTAGCTTTCCTCACCCTGCTTGTAGACAGACTAGCACTTGATTGTAGGCATTACAGCTTTTCCAAATAGGGTGGCATTCCCCAGTGGGAACATCATCTGAGCATCTCTTGCTCAGTTGTGTCCTTGACGTGACGAGGCCACAGGAGCAGGTGGTGTGTTGGCTCCCCAGTCTCTGCCTGTGACCTACAACAGATTAATCTAAAGACTGAAGCTGGTTTTTTGTGAATTCAGCCTTTAGCTATCTGGATGATGTGAAAGTTAATGCTATATAGGCAGTTGGGCTGTCTTCTGTGATAAGTCTCTGGTGGTGTGAAACTCTTCACAATTACCTGTGACTGCAAGTGAGCATGGCTGCTTTGTTACCAGCATGAATTACTTGATAAAAATAAGAGCACATATGCTGTAACAGCAGCTATTTAAACTTAATTCCACTGCACTGGCTGGCCTTAATTGGAGGGGGCTTGTTGGGAGGCTGTGAAGGTTTTATTTTCCTTAGTTTACAGGAGTCACCTTTCTCTCCACTCATTTCTTCTTTTTCTTTAACCCCCCCATTTTGCCTCAGGCACCAGCATACAGCTGGTACCACAAAACCTGAAGCCAGGCAGAACTGAAGTTCCCATCCTAATAAAGGATTTCCAAGGGTTCAGCTGTGCTCAAGCACAGTCTCTGCAACTGACTGTTTGTAAGTGTACGGATGATGGCGTATGCAAAGAGAAATTTGTCACCAAGTCAGTGGGTCTGGGACCAGGAGCAGTTGCGCTAATCATCTTGGCGTTTTTACTTTTGCTGCGTAAGTAACTGTTTCATATTATCTCAGAAGCACTCTAAAATATGGTCTGCAAGGCATCAGGAAAGAAACAGTCCAGCCCCCAGGTTTTATCATCTTGATATATTCTGTAGAAACTCCTAGTCTGTGTGAAATCATGGCAAATCCCCAACTAATTTTGGTATCATCAGCATTTCACCCTCAAAGGTTTTCAAGCTGTGCATTTAAAAATTAACATATACAACTTTAGTATTTGTTTACAGTGCTGTAAATAACAGGTGGGGAAGCAGCAAGGAATTGTTTTGGTGTTCCCACACCTCCCCATGTGAACGCTAACTCTTCCCACTCAAACCATGGCGCTCTCTCCACTCTTTCCCTCACTGCAGACCCATGTCTGGTGCCTTGCTCTGAGCAGCATGTGACATTGCTCTTTGGTGAGACAAAATAGAAGCTCAAAAATAAGAAGCATGATTGTAGTCAGCATGTGGCCATGTGTACCAGTGCTGCATTTAAAATGGCAATAGTTTATTGCTTGTACTGGTAGCAGTCTAGCTGTGGCAAAACAAACTTCATGCCACGTGAATACGCTCTAATCCTGAAATTGGATTGATCTCCCCAGACAACACTCTAGACGTGTCATAGGAGTGGTGAGGTTGAAGTTACATGACGCCATGTCATTATCTAGTAGTAAAAGAACAGGAAGAGTTCAAAATGCTGAGGTTGTACAGTGATATTTAGGGCTTGGGTTTGGTATACGAGATCTTTGATAGAAGTATAGCTACATAGATGCATGGTCATCTGCAGGATTGAGGCCCTGGTGGGTTGGTTAATTGTCAGTTTACTCTCTAGGAGAGCAGCCAGGAACATGTTTCTAGGAAATACCTTGAATACTTGGGAACCAGTCTTCAGTCTTTATCAGCCCTCATACTGATTGCTAGCTCATTAAAGATACATTTTGGTATGGGAGCTGGCCAAACTTCGATACTGGCTGTTAGCATGATTTGACCCTAATAACCACATAGTTAATGTCAAGCTTCTGTTTCCCTGTAGTTATTCCACTGTTACTGCTGCTGTGTCCCTGTGGCTCAGGAGCGAAAGGATTTGCTGCGATACCAGACTACAGTGAAGCGGTGTTGCATCCGTGGAACAGCGAAGGAGCAGCTTCCGAGGAAAAGGCATGTATCCCTAATAGCATTTCTCTTTGATTTCCATTCAAGCGTTCAGTTTGGCACTTGGCACCTCTTCTACATTACAGGCTGATGTTTCAAGGCTGTACAGCAGATTTTAACTGCACATGAACATTAATTAAAATTAATCTTGTGAGGCTCAGCGAAGGATATGCATGGAAGATGAATTCCACCAGCAGCTCTAGAAAAACCAACCATAGTGTTTAAATCTTAAAGTAAAGGGAAGGCAATCAAGCAAATGTTGATGGTATCTGAGCAGAAGATAGGAGTGTGGGAAAAGCATGGATGCTGTAAAGAGTGAAACATTTGCATTTGCAAGCCTGGAATGTTCAACACCCCTTTGGGAGCATGGTAAAGCAGCGAAAGAATGGGTTATAAAGCTTAGCTTCTCCTCACTAGTTTAAAGTTGCAGGCTGCATTTTAAATTAACATCCCTGTCCGTTTGCAGTCTTAAACAGGAAATTCTTAATTAAAAAAAAAAAGGCAGAAAAAAGTGCAAATCTGCAGAGGGAACAGTGAATGCCAAGAGAAGTTTGCCCTTTCTTGTTATGCTACACAGCCCAGTTTTTAAAAAAAAGAGCATGACACTGGCATGCTTTTGGACAGTAGCAAAGAAGCAGAAGGTAAAAGACTTTGATTTAGGGCCAATGCTCACGCTAAATTCTTGTTAAAAGACAATTTACAGGGAAGTCACCCTGCTAGAAGAAAGGGCCAGGCAGCACCATAGAGGCAATAGGCAGTGCCCACTCCCCCACTTTGTGTGTGAGGAAAGCTGGCCAGAGTCTGTCTTGGAACAGCTGAGCTCTCTGGAATTTTGCAAGCCTTTTTTTGGTGGTTTGTTAGTTTGGGTTTTTTTCCCTGCTTTCACTCCCAACCCTTTGAGTTTCAAGAAAACAATGATCTATAGAAACTTTTCCATGATCCAACTTGGGAACACAGTTGTGGAAGCTGCACCCTATTTCAGGAGGCCTTTTACTCTTTGCAGCAACATGTATAAGTGCGAATTCAAACAAGTTGTAAGGTGGCACCCTCCCAGGTCCCACCCAGCCCCGCTGCTGGTTTGGTGAGTTCCATGTGCTAGGCAGTGCAGCTTTCATGTCACATTCTAATTTGTGTTATTTATGTAGCCAGCACTAAGCCTCATCCCATCCACTGCAATGGGAAACTTGAAAGGAGCGACCGGTGGAGCAGCAACAGCAGTGGCGGCAGCAGCAGGAATGAGTGGAGAGGAAACTGCAGCAGGAGGCAGCAGCTCTGCCTGTCATGTAAGAGAGCATTACAACACTATTACCAAGGAAGGTTGGGAAGAGCAAAGACATCTCCTTTCTGGTGTTGAGTACGGAGCCATGGCAGCTGGAGGTGCTGAAGCTATGGCAGGTGTAGAAGGCAAGACAGTGGTGGCTGGAGGAGGAGTTCTGGTGGGAGCAGCAGGAGCCATGAATGAAGAATTTTTAAGAGACTACTTCAATGACGTAAGCATATGACCCAAAAATAACAGTATTTTGATACTTACACTTAGCGTTGTGAAATGCTGTTCATGTTATTACAAACACAGATGAGTAGATATGTATATATAAATAGTCCTGATACAATGACCAATGTTGTGTGCATGTGGAGTTGGGGGCATTAAGGAGTTTTGGATAAGGCTTACGTGGGACTTAGAGCATGACAATGCTCTGTCTTGTAGCACTGGGTGTTTACAAGGTCTCACAATGAGACCCTTCTCTCGAGGGAGGTGCTTGGGAATGGGGTCCAGAATATTCAGCAATGACCAAGGAGCCCCTTGCCCAGGAAGAAGCCATGAGAAAGACTGTGATTTAAATCTCAGGGAGCTAAGCACATTAAACTGGCCCGTAGGGAGGCACCTATGACTCACCATGAGTCACAGCTACAAACTTCACCATGGAGCAGGTTTTTGAAAGATAAGCCATAGATGTCGTACAATAGAGGGTGGGTCTGCATTTTCAAAGTAGCTGATGAAGTAAGTGGTGCTGGACCTGTCTCTTTACCCAACAGCCTGGGCACATGTTGCAATCCCCTGCCCGACTTTTTTTAATTCGTGACCTAACCATTGACCAGTAGGCTATTCCTACTCATTGCAGCTATTCCTCTTTGCATGACACACACCATTAGTCCTTAGGCTAGTGAGCTCCTTATAGGGAAAGTTTCACTTCTGTATGCCAAGGAGTGTACAAATTGTCCATCACCTGTGCAAACAAAACATCCTCATACCGTACAGCTGGCTTATGGTGGGGTTCTGCAGGGGAGTAGCTGTGCAGGTTTGAATCACCACCTCAGGCTAGGGAAGGATTTGAGCTTAAGATACTTGTATGTCTCCTGAGTGCTCTAGCTACTGGTCTTCTGGGTGAACAAATGCAACAGCAGCAATTCTGCTTTCCTTCCACTCTTTGCATTTCCTAATATTAAGACATAGTTGAAGTATAGCTGCCTGCTGAAGTCCTGCAGGATGGTTTAGTAAAGGTCATACTACAGTACTCTTTACTACTTCTGGGAGGCTAAAGTATCTGATTATAGGGGGGGAAAAAAAACCCCAGACAAGTAACCAAACCAAATAGTTTCAGATGCATGCTGATTTTTGTAGAAGCATCTCGGGTAATGTGCCTACTTCCAGGATCAAACGTGGATAAACATAGAGTCAATTTGGGTCTAGATATATACCACATCACACAGATGCCTGAGCAAATATGCACTCTAGAACTTCAAATGTGGTAGAAAAGTGGTTCTGAGCACAAGCCAGCAACCGTATTGGGTCAAGCTGGTTCAACAGGCCCAGAGGATTTGGCTGTCTTCACTCCAGGAACTGGAGCTGATGTAAGCATGTACACAGATATTTCTGCTAGCACTAGCAGCGACTCCATTGCAGACGCTGCTTTCAGACTGAGCTGGCCCTGGAAGCACTATAGTCAGAACCAGTGAGCCCTCCCTGTTGCAAAGTGGCCTGCATAGAGCCTAAAAATGTATGTGCTGGGTTATGTTCCCATACTTACCAAGCTATGTAACTGTTTGCTGTTGGGCTCCTTGGGTGTGATCCTGCAGGCTATGCTAGTGAAAAGGGCCATGGCAGGTGATAACATGTCAGCATATACTCATAAACGTGTGTTTAAATGTTAGGATACTCTTAGGTGTGGTTTTGGCACTCTCCCACAAACACCTAGTTAGAGGTGAAGTTAATTCACTGAACCAAAATAAAAGCAATCTTTTTGTGAAGATGGAGCAGTACCACAAATGGCACAATTCCTGATAGGAATAACAGCAGGTTGTGATAGTACCCAAGGTTTTCAATTTAACCTCAGACTTTCCTTCTCATCAAGTGGACTGTCAAGTTCAGACTAACTTCAAAAAAGCAAAAAGCACTTTTAGGTACAGCTCTCACTTGGTTGATGGTTTCTGTGGGTTCAGTTAAATTTTCTTATTTTAACCTCTTTGACCAAGTATTCCTGATTTTCAAATTTATTAAGTCCAGAGCTGACATTAATGAACTTTTGCTTGCTTTTGTTTTCTGTCTGTAGAAAGCTGTCTCTTTTGCGGAAGAAGACGAAGCCCAAGCTGCAAATGACTGTCTCCTGGTTTATTCCCAGGGAGAGTCAGGCTCTCCCCATGGCTCCATCGGCTGCTGCAGCTTTATTGAGGGTGATCTTGATGACCATTTCCTTGATGATTTAGGAGAGAAATTTAAGACTCTAGCAGAAATATGCATAGGCAGAAACATCAACATGAAAGACTGTAGCTCCAGGAATGAATCTGGTTTAGGTCTTAATGACGCAAATTCGCAGTTCTTGGCTCAGCAAAATGCTTCCAGCTCCGAACAAGCCTTTGCCTCAGGCAGTCGCTTCCAGCCTGCCCCACCAGTGCTCATGGGTGGTGGCGCAGGAGAAGACACCCTGTCCACGGAGGTGGTCACGGAAACAACCTTTGCATCTCACTCTGGGCAGCACGATGCCCGGCCCCTTCCCATGGCCCACACAGAGACCAATTTCACCATGACTGAAACGTCCTATTCTGCAGGGGCTCCTGCCTGTTCGTCCACTGTCTTTCTAGATCCCCAGTTTAAGGAGAACGTTGTGGTGACGGAGAGAGTGCTGGCACCCACGTCAAGCTTGCAGGGTATGGTGGAAATGCCCAATTTACCGCAGAGAAGTAACGTGGTGGTTACAGAGAGGATGGTGAAGTCGGAGGGTGCTGGGCCAGGAGCCCTGGTGGTTCAGGATCTCCCTGACTCCCAGTACATCATGGTGAGGGAACGGGAGAGGGTGCTTGTGCCCGCTGCAGAGCAGGGCTCACTCAGCTTCCCCACTTTGGCAGAGGGGCACAGCGTGGTGGTGAACGAAAGGGTGGTGACAGCCTCAGGGACACAGAGCAGAGCCGAACAGGCAGCAGTTGCCAGCCTGGGAAGGCGAGAGCATGTGTTGATCCCAGACTCCCTGCTTAACCGAGCAGGCTCCAACTTAGAGGGGCCACCTCCTGCCAGCGCCACGCTGAGCAAGTCTTCCAGGGTCACCAAATACAACACGGTGCAGTATACTCGCTCGTAGCCTAGCCCCTTGCAGGGGTGGCCGTGTCCAGCACCCTTGTGTCCCTGTGCATCTCGGGCTTTTTCTTGAGACCTGAATTTGCTGGAGCTTTCAGAACGACATGGACTCACTTGCGGTAGTTTGTATAAGTAAGGATTATGACCAGGAAGCTGTAAGGAAATTTGCTGTTGTTATTATGTAACATTGGCAGTGATGCTTTTGAAGTGGGAAGTTGTGGGAAATACATTTTTTTTTTTCTCCTTGTTTGCTATTTTTGTAATTGCTTTTTATTATTCAGTTAGTGTAATAATACCACATAACCACAGCTGTATAATTATGGGTAAGCAAAAAAAAAAAAAGTCTAAAATCTAGTAATGGATAGTAGTGTGCAAACCACAAGTTAGGTTTCTGAACTGCTGTTCAGTGTATCTGCTGAAGTTCCCCCTAAGGGACATCAGGTTCTCATTGTGTCTTTGCCATCTATTACCTTGTGGGCCAGGGCAGCTCCTCCTGAGCTGCAGCTGCAGCTTTCTGCACCTTGGTGAACTGCTAAGAAATCTCTCCTTCCTGAGAAGTCCAGGCCACAAAAGCCAGTACATCCTCAGGGCAGTGGTGTGTTGATCTCCTGGAGGGATGTCACAACTTCGGGTTATCAGCGTTTGTACCTTAAGCGATCAATACTTGCATATTAGCACAGGGGTTAAAGAGAGCAAGTAGCAAAAAAGCTGAGAACTGCAATTTTTTTGATACCTCCACGTAAAAATTCTGTTACTTAATGCAGGTCTAGGCTGACATGGACAAGTAAGCATTTGCATCATATAGATTTTTCACTGGTTCCTAATTGGTCTTTTATTAATGTATAAGAAACAGCTGAAACTTACCTTAGCTGTAGAGCCAGAGATTCAGTCAGTGGCTTTGCTGGCAAAGTTTATGGCCCCTACACATCTATCTGTAGGATCTGACATACAAGTGCAATTAACTAAGTGATTTTAATTCTGTCTGTGAACTCACAGATACAAGCACAGAAATGCAGCCTGATGTGTGCGTGTGTGTGTGCACGTGTGTGTGCGGTTCTGCTGGCTGCAGTACCAGAGCTTGAGTGGCCTGTGTAGTGTGGCATAATGGCAGCTTTCCTTAGCTCTGACAAGACGAGAGAGTGCCCTTCAAGCCTGCAACACTTAAGATTACTTTTCTTTCCATGAATTTTATGTGGTAAAAGCAGAAGACAGTACTGCACTATTTGGCACTATGTATATATGCACATGTAAATATTTATATGCAGTTTGAAACATTTTAAAGTTAATTTTATAAAGGAAAAACTGTCATACACACCTTATGTTTTCTCGGAGTAGAAAGAAGTATTTTAGATTAGGTATTGGTACCATGTTCATCTCATACCTTTAAAATCAGCAAGCTGGCCATATGGTACTGCAAAGCCTGTGCACATGCACAACTTTATGGTTGTCTCCATCTCTCCTGGAGTTTTCCTGCAGCTGCAGTGTTGTGTTTTCCACTGATATGTTTTGCCTTTGAGTAGAAATGCTTTCAGTGTATTTGATTTTACTGATAAGGATGTAAAAGTTGAATCAAAAACATAAACATAAAAAGTAGGAACCATGGCTATGCTCACCAGGGTGCATCTTGACAGATGGGCCATTACGTCAAGTGGAAGAGTACTTCCAAGCAAATCAAACTGTTCCCTTGCTTGGGCCTGTTGGTTATTTATCTCCTAAACTTCATTTTTAAAGCATGTGTATTTACTTTTAAGCCAGCATGCAGTTTTAAGTGGTCACCACTTTTTCCTGCAGTTTGAGGGAGTGAACTTATTTCTGACTTTTTAATGGAGTATTTCTGTGGTTTTATGCAATCTTTAAAATAAAGAGCTCTACTGTAATTTTTTTTCTTTATTCTTCATTCAGTTTTAAGACAGCTACCCCAGTCAAAACACTGACTTTCTTACTGCAAATAAGTTTAAAGATAGAATGAAGATTGAGATTTCCCAAATAGCCTGAAGGACTATGAAAAATGCAGATGTAATAAGTTGGTGTCCTGCTAACTTACAGATTCTGAAAAAAAAAAAAAATGTGAATTCTGCCTGCTGGTTAAGTGCACTAAATTGTCTTGCATCAAGTTCTTAGATAACAGATTTACTGGGCTTTGAGTCAAACTCTCTTAATCAGTTTATACTTCCAAAGAAGAGGGCATAAAATGTTCTCAGTTTTATAGTTGTCAAAACATACAGTTGTTACTTCTTCTGGATGTTAAGAGTCAGGACTGTGTCACAGAAATCCTGACTTCCCTGTGTATTGTTTATATATGAGCTTTTATCACAGATTTGCTAGTGCATAAAAAGTCTCTTTGAATAGATTTGTTAAGAGTGAATCTCCATGATTTGGCTTAGCCTTGTACCACGACTTCAGATGCTATCAGCTTGTGCTAATGCTGGCAGAACATCCATCTGATAAGTCAGTCACTTCTAATGGAGCTGTGTTTTGTTAATGATGGTGGCTGATGGGAGGAATGTAGGACCCAAACTAATGGAAACGCCTGGTTAGCATCTGACCAGTAGATAACCCTGAAACGGCCTAGCCCTAGACACTTATCTTTGCAAGAGATGCCTCATTCTGACTTCAAAAGTAAAAATGAAGTCTGTAATTTTGTTATCTAAAAATAACAGAGCATGGTTATGCTGAAATACCAGCATGACAGGGACTATATCCATGCTGCTCTTCTGTGATCTACGTTTCCTGCAAATCCTCACTAAGTGTGTCAGACTGCATGAGTATGAAGCAGCCTGACACAACAGAGATGTGGCTGTCCCCAGCTGGAGGGCAAGTGGAGCGCCTGTCCCGAGCACCCACAAGAAAGTGTTTCCCTTGTTGTGCCTGAGCATACACCTGGAGCTAGACTAGACTTCGCAAGATGGGACTATCTCTTCCAGGCTCCTTTCTTTCCTGGGAATTTGACCATCGTCCACCATCAAAGACTTAAAGTGTGTCAGGGTTATCAGTAGTAAATCAGTTTTGAAAAAGTTAAATAAATCAGCTGCTCTCCCCAGGAGAGTGATGGTAAGTGTTTATGACCATGAGGCATCCCAGAAATCCATCATTCCCTCTGCTTGTGCTGTGGTAGCAGAGCTAGTGGTTCTGGCTGTCTCCTTGACTGGCCCCTTCTGCCTCCTGGGTGATCTCAAAACACAGTGACAACCATCTTTTTCATGCCTTGTGGGGAGGAAAGTTGGCCTCTGCCTGGTACCCATGCAAGTTTTCAAATGCATTCGTCCAGCTGAAACAACTTGGATGAAAATCAGGAGGGGGGGTGGAGGATATCAAACTCCTTTTGTGTGTGAGGACACAAGGCTGGGCTGAACAGGGTCCCCAGAGGGTCAGAGTGCCAGCTGGGTGTGGGTTTTGAGCCTATCTTCCAGCACACAAGCTACAAAGCTCAGCCTGTAGGCGCCTGAGCTCCTGTAGCTGCTCAGTGCCTCATGCAGAATTTGCCAGAACACCCTGAGCTGCAGGGCAGGCCCCCTGCAGGACCTGGTGTGGTTGGCACAACAGGCAAAATGGCTCCTGTCTACCTGGGCGTGTGGAGGCTTTGGCCCAGGGGCTGTGCACGGGGGTGGCTGAGGGACCGCAGCTAGCTAGCAGGTATACCCCGGCCCTGCCCTCACCGACCTGGGCTGCAGCCTGGTGCTGGGGTCGGACACCATGCTGTGTGTCATAGCTGGGGGTCGGGGGTGGGCAGAGCCAAGGACTCAGGTTTTTGGCCTTTCCTTGAGGGATTTGAACCCACTGATGTCCCAGCCAGGGATGCTCCATTTGGGAATGGGCACCATGTCTCCTGCCCCACAGCCCGCCCACAGCTGTAGCTGAAGCGCATGCTCCATTACAAAAGTTGCTGCAAACAGAATTTGTGCGGATTCAAGGCACAAGCGCATGGAAAAGCAAGCCATTGGGGGTTACTGAATACACAGAAATGGCTTCCAGCACTGGGAAAAGCTGATATCTGAGACTCCTGGTGTGAAGACCCTCTTCCATAGGCATCCCCTTATGGTGATGGCTGATGATGGGATACTGGGTAAGAAGGACTTTTGGCATGATGCAGGAGAGGCTCAGTGTCAAAGAGAACAGGACAGCAGTCACCTGAGACAAAAGGACAGTAGATTAGGGAGGTGACTGGATGAGAAGAAATGGGGTGTTTTGCTCCCTGCAGAGAGAGCAATCACTGAAAAAAAACCGTTGTGGGGCAGGGCCCTGATTGCCACATAAGCCATGCCCAGTGCCTCAACCCTCTAGTGAGAGTCTCTGCCAAGAAACAACTGCACAAATGTAGCTGTTGTGGCCCTTTAACCACACAAAGTGGTTGCACTCGCTGGCTCCCAGTTTCTCCAGGTGGCCTCACCTCAGGAGCCAGCACTGCAGGTGGTCAAGTCTCCCTGCCACATCCTATTGCTCTGCACCCTGGCAGCTGAAAATCAAACTCGGAACCAGCACCCCAAGAGAGGGATAGATGGCAATACAATCTGTGCGGAACAGATGCTGAAAGCTGTTCCCAAACTGGGCACTTCCTTTAACTTCAGGTGCTGCTGCACAGAGCATCGCCACGTCCACAGCTCTCTGCTGCCTGCCTGCCACGAAGGACAACTCCCTGGGCAGTACCGAGTTTCTGGAGGGTCTCAGGTTTTGCAGTCCAAGAGGATATGAACAAAGTTGTACCAGTAATTGGTAGCAGCGGCCCATGCCATCCTCCTCACTGCACCACGTCTTCATTTCCACAGCCAGAAGAAACACCAAAGGAGGCAAAGCTGCAGATTTAACTTTGAGGCAGAGCAGGGCTGGGTACCTGTTCTCTTATTGCGTGGGGTGGTATGTGGGGAGGTTATCCTCAATCCTCCCCACTTGTGGAGCCACTGAGGCTGTAATGAAAGGAGCCATGAGGGTGGGGGGCCACAGCTGAAAACTGTATTTTTATTTAATACTAAGCAAAATTTTTGATGTGCCAAATGCTAAGGGAAACTTCCAACATTACCTTGTATTAGCTGAGGAAGCCCAGGGAGAGAGGGGTTCACACTGCAGATGTTTCCTCTACTTACTTCATTATTTTCTTTTAGTTACTGAAATATGGGTACAAAGTGATAGCACTGGTTTTAAAATTGCCCTGAAACTCATTTCCTTGAAATGTATAACAAAGTGTCTTCAGCTGAACATTGGGAATGCCTCCAGAAGGTGCTGCAGACGTGCTGGGGGAAAAACCGCATGGCAAACAGTTTGTTCTGCAGGGCGCTGGGGGCAGGAGGGTTTACAGCCCTCCCGCCTCAGCTCCAAGCTGGTTTCTGACCTACAGTTCAAACGTTTCATCAGAGTATTTCTCTTAGATCTGTTATCTGTAGCAAATAAAACTCAGAGATGAGATATCACCTCCCAGTGATTAAGCAACAAACTGCATTGATTCCCTGGCTAACGATTATCCAAGATCTTTGGAGTGTGGCTGAAGTTTAAACCTGGGGGGGGGGCACAGGAGTTTGAGAGGACAGTGCTGGTACCAACTGACGGGTCTCCCTCAGGCCTTGAATCCAGTCTCCCGAAGCAGCCAACTACCCTTCCCCAGCTGGGGATGGGGTATCTGGGAGCAGCGGTGGGACACAGGATGGTGGCAGACACTGAGCTGCTGGCAGTAGCTTGGTGGCAGCAACATGGCACTGGGCAGCAGGAAGGCATGGGCTGCAGCAGTGCCCGGGGCTGCGTACCAGGGGCAGGGCTGCGGTAGCCTCCCTGAGCAACCTCCAGCCTGGCTGGTTGCCTTCGCCGCCTTCTCCCGCCACTCACACTGGTCAAGCTGGTGCCTTCCGCGCTTCCCTTGATTTGTTCCCCTCATGGAAATTTCCTCTCTAATGTAAGGCAGATTTATTTTTTTTTTTTTTGACTGCAAGCATTACTAATGACTCCTTTCATCCTTTCTTGAAAAGAAAACTAAAAGCAGAGCTTCTAAGTAGAAGGAATTAGGTACTTACGACATCAGTTTTTAGATGGAGCCAAATCACATCTCCCTCATGATGCATTGCACCTGATGTAACTCACATCTGACAAAACAGCTAGTGCTAGCAGGGAAAGACTTGTTCTGTGCACAGGAGCCATCACCATTTTGCATTTATCATCCTGTGATACACCTAACACTTTTGTCCTGTAGCCAGCAAGCTTGACTTTTGCAACAGCAGGAAAGACAAAGCTTCTCACACTCCTTTTGAATCGGGACCCCAGAGAGGTACTGTCTAAGTAATAGATCTGTTAGAGAAAAGCTTCTTTGTCATCCATCCTGCGTTTGTTTTGTTCCAGCAAGCAAGATGAGGGAGAGCTGAAATACAGATGCATACAAATATTTAATTTTCCATAGTCCTGGTAACTTGGAGAGGGGCTATCCCTCCTCCCTACACTCTGCCTCACTGGGATAAAATATTTTTCCCTAACACAAACAAAACAAACCATATCCACTCAGAGTTCCGTGTGAGGTTTTTCAGGCATCTATTAAAAGAAACAAGCAAATTAGACTTAGCGTCAGATGGGTAAAAGTGTGGTGGCCCCCTAAATGCCCCAAATACTCTTTTGCAGGTTAAATACCACCCTAATGGGTGGTACTACTGGAATTAGTTAGTAGTTGAGCTTACTGCACTTTGCATAACTGGCTGTCAGCTGGGGCAGCTGAAGCCCGGGCTACAGCAGGTAAACAGCTGGAGCAGATCTCAGGGATGTGTCCTGAACAAGGGGTGGAAGATGATTCTCACACTCCTGTTCTGCAAATTAATGAGCATTTAAATATTTGCTACCATGTGAAACAAGTCCAAGCAGAGTGACCCTAGAGCATCCTTGAAGTTGTTAGTTAGGCTGCTTTTATCAAAGAAAGGGAAGATAGTATGGAACTGAACACAGATCTTCTCTCGCATGAAAATTTCCCTTAAAACTTGAATAGAGGCAACCACCATTATAAATGCTGCTAAATTTTCTGTCTTAGTCTGCTCATGTTAATTTATAAGATTAGTTCAAAATACTTGTGAGACATTCAGAATATTTTTTTTTTAAACATATAGTTAGAAAAAAAAATCATAGCTGTCGTTAAATCCTGACCCCTTCCTGTTGTGTTCTCCTCCTTTCAAATACAAGAAAATTCTTGCAAACTTGTTTAAAATTAAAAGAAGACATAAGTACCTTGCACCAGTTGAGCATAACACAGTATTAGGAGCTGGGAAAGAAACCACAGTAAAACTGGACTCATAAATTAATCCAGGTCAGTGTGGAAGTATAGTTAGCTATTCAAGGATTAAGGAAGCCTTTTAAAGGAGATACTTAAGCAAACGTTCTGCTAAAAAATCCTAAGCATTCAAGGCCCCTACAAACCCACTTAGAAGAGATATTGCAGTGTATAATTTACCAAAGATCTCACCATTTTGTAGTGATCCCCTTCCTACAAACCCCACTGGTAAACTCTAGTGCAGTCTGGCACCCCACTGTACTCGTTTTGGCTGGGAGAGAGTTAATTTTCTTGATAGTAGCTCCTATGGTGCTGCGTTTTGGATTTGTGACCAAACCAGTGTTGATAACACAGGGATACCTTAGTTATTGCTAAGCAGTCCTTGCACAGTGTCAAGGCCTTTTCCGCTTCTCACATTGCCCTGCCAGCAAGCAGGCTGGGGGTGGGCAAGAAGGTGGGAGGGGACACAGCCGGGACACTACACCCACAGTGCAAAATCCAGAAGGAAGGGCAGAACATGGTGCTGTCCCAGAGTGTCTTTACTTACTCGTCAGATATCCTGTTCAGGTTTTTCACCGAGGAGTATTCTGCCCTATGACAAAACAAAAAAGAAGAATACTTTCGAAGCACATGAATGGAACGGAAACATTCTTGATGTAATCTGATGTCAGGAGCAAGAAAATAATTTGAGGTAGAAAGCTCCAGAGCAGCTAGGTTCTGCTGTAAACATGATTTTAGGCTCCTGAAAGCTGATTTATTGCATCAGCTGAAGTTTGGAATTAGCAGAAAAGCACAACATGACACAATATGCAATGGCGTGGAAGAAGGAGAGAAGCTGTTATTTTTGTTTCTGGAAGAGAATGTGCTGAACGCACCACTCAGTCTGATCTTAGAAAACTATCTGCTGTGTGTTAGAGAGAAATAATCCGTGAGGAATGTTTGCTGCACTGGAAGGAATTTGTACGACAAATAAAATAGCAGTTAGTGCCACCAGGGTTCATTTCAGAGAGAGCCTCCTTTGAAAAGCCCTGCCCCTCAGATAACCCCTCTTTGTTTCTCTCCCACATCTACCTTTCCCTGCTGTGCTCTATAGCCAGATGAAGGCATCGACAGGAACCGAAGTACCCGCTGTGCCTCCTCCTCCTCCCGCAGTCTCGGTCCTTTTTTTGCTTACGGGAGTTGGAGTTTGACAATAGCTGACCTGAGCGCATTAAGTTTGTTTGTGGAGCATCAGGAGAGAAATCCAGGCTTTCAAAGGGAAGGGGAATCTACCTTCAGCATTAGGGTTGTTTTTTTTTCTTCTTCTTCTTTATTTACCCTGGTGACAGAGTGATTTTTAGTTTTCTATGGCTGGCTCTGCCTGCCCCAACAGATAAGCTCCTGCACCACAGTGCCAGAGGAATGGCAGGCGTTCTCCCTGGGGTCGCCGAAAAGACAACTGGTTGATTACCTCTGTTACACACAGGTGACCAGCTACTCCCGCGCAGGCACCCAGGCTGCGGCGCGTTTCCTGAAGCAGAACCGCTAGTGACAGCTTTCCCGCCGCCCGGGAAAGCGGGGTGCCCCCTTCCCTNGGGCGGCCGCCAGGCGGCAGCGCGCGATCGCGCGTGCCCCCCGCCCGCCGGCGCGCGGCGTCCCCCAGCGTCCTGAGGGACGGCGTTTCCCCCAAGACGCGGGGGGACGGACCCCTCCGCAAGGGCTGGGCGGCCGAGCGGCTGGCAAAAAAAAAAANCGAGCGGCTGGCAAAAAAAAAAACCCCAAAAAACCCAAAACAAACCCGCCTTCAGGGCCAGCAGCGCCAGGCGACAGCCAGCGGGGCTCTTCCAGCCTCCCTGCGGCGGAAGAGGGTTCGGGGGGTGGCGAGGGGGAGAGCTCCGCTGGCACTGCGGCGTAAGCTGCTGTGCCCAGGGAAGCCCGAGGGAATAAAGAACAAGGTCCTGGGCTGCAATACAGCCTCTCTTTTCTGGTGTTTCCTTTCGCGTAGGCAACAAATCCCTTCCAAACACCAATGGGTTTTCCAGCTTTGTCAGTGAGCTCTTAACTAAGACGTTCTCTAGCAACGTAACACTTTCCTGTTCTCAAAGGACGAATCCCTTAGGAAGCACTTCCGGCATTTTTCTTTCAGAAGTTTCCGCACATTTTGTAGTGAAAAGAACAATACTTAACCCGATTGATAGAACTGCAGCTAACAAAAGGTGCCCTGGGGGAGCAGTAAATTCCCTTATTGGTCTTATCATCAAGTAATGCCGGAGCGGTCTCCAGCAGCACCTCTCCGTCCCCCTTTCCTTCACTCTTCTTCTGCTCAACTTTGCATGGTTTTAACCTGAGGCAGCTCTGCCAGTGTGCTGGGTTTATGCGGGTGACGAGTCAAGCTACAGGGTCCCAGCATCCCAGCTCACTGTGTGGTGGTTTCTGTATGACTCTCACCCTAAGTCAAAAGGAACAACCGATCAGTGACACTTTTAGAAACGAGACCTATTATGGATATTTCTTTCTTTTTTTTTTTTTAACAGCAAAAAGTAAGAAGGGATGGAGAAAAAGAATTACACAGAACAGCACAGGATAATCCCCTCCCTCAGAAAGCTAACAGTCTTGTTATGTATGATGCAACACAGTATGTTTTTCACTCCTTTTCTCTCTCCTTGCTTCTTTGGGTTTCCACAGAAAGCTGTTTGTCTTCTGTCAGTGCTTCTTTCTTTCATGGTCCATCCAGTCCATGCCAGTATGCTGGAAGAGTCATAAAAGAAGACTAGACTTGGTCTAGGGTCAAGACTAGAC
Organism: Pandion haliaetus; assembly: GCA_013401275.1. NCBI lineage: Eukaryota > Metazoa > Chordata > Aves > Accipitriformes > Pandionidae > Pandion > Pandion haliaetus. Next base: position 33,604 of record VYZV01038445.1, on the reverse strand, counting down.
CCTGTTTGCCAGGAAGGCACTATTATGTTTGCTTCATCAGGTTTCACTTGGTAGTTTCCTCAGCATCTAGGCAAGGGCACCACAAGAGGGTCCAGCAATTCCTTTTCCTTCTGAGCAGAGCTCAGCCTGGGATGAGAGGCAAGTGTAATTCTAACAGGAGTTGCTATGTTAATCACAGCAGTCATATAGGGAAATGTATGTAATTACAAGGTCAGGGACAAATTAGTCACCCTGTCATAACTGGATATTCTGACAAATAGCAAGGCTGCCATAGTCCTAGTTATCTAGTTTTCATGGATGCAAGGAATTTAGTGTTTGCTAACTCTGGTCAAAGATGGAGTTTAGACCGCAGATGACTAATCATGAGCCAGTAGGATGTCTGTAGGCGTGAAAAGAGAATACCTTCTATTTTTGAAGGGTATTTTTCCTCCATCCAGAACGACTTCAGGTAAAAGGCCCTACATGATCTCAGGCAAAACCTTTTTTTTCCAAAAGCAGACTGCTCACAGGGGCAACAGTCAAAAACAGAGGCTGTGTGTATCACTGCTCAGAAGTACATGCTGAGCCCTGTGCCTGCTCACTTCTCTGCTTTCCACCATCTCTACATTGCAAGCTCTCCCAGGTCCCTACTTTTGGAGCGGTCCCTGGGCACTGCCGTGATGAAGTTGAGGCCATCAATTCAGACCAAAATCCTAAAAACTTGTGTCTCAGAGCTGAAGATCCACATGGACTTAAATAGGAAGGAAAGAAAGGGAGCGATCCTGTCATCCAGGGTGCTGTGCCAAAACAAAAGAGCCACAAGGGCAGCAAACACCTCCTGCAGCTTGCTGCTAAGGATGAAGAGAAAGCAAAACTGATTCTCTTCTTCAAGTCTGAAGGAGACCCATAATGTACATGGGAGAAATCTGTTCTGGGGTAGGAACTGCAAAGTGAATGTTTGCCTTGTGTTTGATCAGCTGAATTAGCACATGCCAGCAAGAGGAGTTCCATTTTTGGACCCACAAATCTAGTCCCTAGCTACACTGATGGGGCCACTGAGCTAAAACCTATCTTAGGAAACACGGTGTCCTGTTTGAAAATAGCACAGTTACCTCCAAAGAGAAGTTACATGCAAAAGTAAGGCAAAATGGGGTGACAGGAGAATTACACAAGCTATTCAGAAAGAAGGACAGTGCCTATTCATTCCTTCTAAAATTTGAAATGAAAAAAAAAAAAAAGTGTCTCCTTTGCAAGGGGCTCTGTAAAGCAGGATGTCCATCAAACATGAGGCCTTGAGTAGGCACATGGGCGGCACATGTTTAATGTCAGCTATAGTGTAAAACACAGAGACTGCCCCAGAAGATATTATTTCAGCCTTGTTTTTTCTTGAATTACTGCTTCCCTGGGAGACTCAAGCATAAAAGACAGTGAAAATACCAGTCCCCTGGAAAGCAAGTACACTGAACTGCCCACAGAACTACTTTTCTATACGGTGCTACTTTCTGCTTCTGTGTTTTATTTGCATGACAGTCTGTGTCCATCACCTCCTGAAAGTCTATCATTTTGTTTACCTCTCTTCTTCCACACATCCTCCCCTTCTGTTGTTTTTGCAGCTCTTGTTTCTCAGCTCTTGTTTCTCACTGTCCCTCCATGCCAATCTTACCTTTTACTTCCATTTTAGCCAGGCGATTCTTCTCCTCCCCTTCCCTGCTCTTATTAAATGCTCGGCTCGCATTCCTTCCTCCCCCTCAGTCACAGGGACAGGTCCCTGTGCAGCTCTGTCCTTCTTTCTGTCTCCTCTTCCTCGCATGGTTCTCCTCTGTGCAGCTTTTCTACTCAATCTAAACTGCTTTCCTACCTGAAGAGGCCTTTGCTCCTCATGCTTCTGTGAATGCACATGCTGTGCGTGACCATCCCCTCCTCCCAGTTGACAAATTACATCTCCTTCCCAGACTCCCTTTCTGTCTGCATCCCTGACACTGGCCAGCTGTGTTGTTTCCTGATTTTTCCATGCCCTTCTCACTGGTTCCCTCTCAAACCCCACTCTAAGCAATTTCTGCCAGAGATTCATCTTTAACATTTAATAATTACCTTTGCCACTCAGGTTTGTTTCTTCCTCTGCTTTCCGAAGCTGCTTGACCACTTTTGCTTGAGACAATGGAACCACGTTGGCTGGGAAAAGAGAAAAAGAAACGAATTTCTCAGTGAAGGAAGAAAATGGGCAACCTCTGAAAGATCTGAACTCTCAAAACCGTTTTGTACTCTTTCCTGCTTTCTCCCAAAATAAACAATTCAGAAGGACTAGGGTGGAACTTTAGTTACTGAGACCCCCCTAACAGCAGAGATCCTTGGGGTGCAGAGGCTGTGTGGAAAGGGACGGCCAGTTGTTCAGGACCCTGACCAGCCCCCGAGGATAACAGATTTATGGAGGGGTGAGGGTAGGGTGGGAACACGGCAGCTAAAAATCAGTTCTCAAATAAGTAACTGAAATGTATAATTACACAAGAGCACTGAATAGAGGTTTCTGTTAATCTGTGATCCGATAATCTTCTTTCGTTGCCACTTAGCAACAGAATTACAAACTGAGGATGGAAAGCCAGGGTGACTTAAAATTCCTCTCTTTGCTGAGCAGAGAGGAGAAAAGGTCCCTCTCTGGGCAGGCACAGCAGGTTTTCCAGGTACTGGCTATATTGTGCCTTTCAGCACTATTATGCAGACACCTGTATTTCAAGTTGCCCAAAGTCCAGCTCAGCTAGGCAAATAAAATTGTTTATAAGAACTAGCAAACTTTACTCACAGAAACACAGGTTTAATCCAAACAAATACATCCATGGACTGCATGACAATCATATGTTGTAAGCAGGAGGAACATGGAGGAAGGGACCAGTGGGCCAAAACTGCTGCACTGGAAATTACTCTTAACTGGTCAATAAAAACAACAGTCACCACACCTTTTGGGGGATCCACCGATGTCACAGAGATGCTCAGAGAATGGCACAGGAGGGCATTATCCTGCTGCAACCATCCTTGCCCAGAGCCACTGGCCTTCATTGTCCTATCTTTGAGAGAGACTCTACACCCACCAGAGTGCCAGCCTACCTCAGCCCTCTCCTATGTTCAGCTATTTTCATGAATGTCACAAAAAATGTTAGATTTAGGTGCCTACCACCATGCTCTTTACACCTCAGCCTCTTTTTTTCCATCTCCTTCTTACCTTTTTTCCTTCTTCTTCTTCTTCTTTTTTTTTTCTTCTCCTGTGCTTTTTAATTAAAGAGTCTAGAGCAGCCAGACAAGCCATCATCTTTTGCAATTTTTCTATGATTCTGGGGGCAAAGAGGCAGTTAAAAAACAGCAGCCCAACAGCCAGGCTCAGCCACATCTCAGGGCAGCTGGTAAGACTGCACTCCCTGCTTGTCATTCAAACCGTCAGCAGATTCTCCCCGAGTCCAGCTGGGATGCCTTTTTCTTTGCATGTGTTGTCATCGTCAGAGTCAAGACTCCAGCAACAACAGCTTCCTCCCACCTTGAGCAATTTGTTCCCTGTACTGCAGAAGGGATGGGCTCCCAACCCAGTGGTGCGGCCCAGCAGCAGAGGAGAGAGGGGAGGTATACCAGCCAAAGGGCAGCAGACCCAAGGGTACTGTTAAAATGAAAGTTTAATTTAATATTTACATTTTTAAAGGATTAACTTTGCTTTGCCGGGTTTGTTTATCTTCAGCCAAGGACATGGCTTTTTTTTTATTTTTACAGTGAAGTTTTGCTCTGAAACTGAGCCACCAAGACCTGCCTATGCCAGACCCATGAACCCTGTTTAACAGAGTCCCTTTGTACCACAACATGACTCTAGCTCCAGGTTGCTGGAGCCATTTATTCCCAGGCCAAACCAACCGCGGTGGCTGCAGACCTCCATGACCACCGGGTTCCCTGCCACGGGGCAGGGTCCCCTCGGGAAGGAGCTGACAGGCAGGCAAATGGGAAGAGCAGAACAGGGCCCTCTGCTACCTCTCCTCTACTTTCTTGGGTGGTTGGGTGAAAGGAACAGCCAGAGGAGTTCTGGCTTTCAAAAGAGCCCAGGGGGTGGTTTCTCAAAGCAGTTACACCTGTGTTGGTAGATGTTACTAGAGTACACCAATCTACAACAGACTACATCAACAAAGTCATTCAATCGTATCCTGGGCTGCACCAAAAGAAGCGAGGCCAGCAGGTCAAGGGAGGTGATTCTCCCCCCTCTACTCCGCTCTGGTGAGACCCCACCTGGAGTACTGCCTCCAGCTCTGGGGTCCCCAACATAAGAAGGACATGGACCTGTTGGAGCAAGTCCAGAGGAGGGCCATGAAGATGATCAGAGGGCTGGAGCACCTCTCCTATGCAGACAGGCTGAGAGAGTTGGGGTTGTTCAGCCTGGAGAACAGAAGGCTCCAGGGAGACCTATAGCAGCTTTCCAGCACCTAAAGGGGGCCTATATGAAATCCGGAGAGGGACTTTTTACAAGGGCATGTAGTGATAGGACAAGGGGTAATGGCTTTAAACCGAAAGAGGGTAGATTTAGACTAGATATTAGGAAGAAATTCTTTACTGTGGGGGCAGTGAGACACTGCAACAAGTAGCCCAGAGAAGTTGTGGATGCCTCATCCCTGGAAGTGTTCCAGGCCAGGCTGGATGGGGCTTTGAGCAACGTGGTCTAGTGGAAGGTGTCCCTGCCCATGTCAGGGGGCTTGGAACTAGATGATCTTCAAGGTCCCTTCCAACCCAAACCATTCTATGATTCTGCTTATGGACCTCTGCAGGAAATAAACCCACCATCCACAAGCCAGTTGTGTGTATGCAGCACGCAGTTGTGCATGCCACTTCAGGCAGAGGGCAGGAAAAGTCTCATAAGCCATGTATAGCTCAGTGCTTTCATGTGCTGAGTTTTTCCCAACTTCTGCATGCCAACTCTGGGTTTAAAAAAAAAAAGAAAAAGACAAATTGTTCGACAGAAGGTAGTGTGACTAGCAATTAGACACTTCGCCTGCTGTTTACAGCCTTCCTCACATAATGGTACAAAGAAGGAGCAAAATTGGTATGTGTTCCTCTTTTTATGCGACTTTTCATACTTTGCAGAGGAACTTCAGTAGACTCATCAAGCTGATACTAATGAAAGATCTACAATTCTCTCTATAGTCAAATATTCCCCAGATAATAGTCATGAGTCTGGAGTTATTTGCTGTTTTTCCCCATCTCAGTCTATGCTTGTTTCATCATTTTTCAAAGACTAAAGCACCAACTTGCCTAGTATCATCTTTACAGAAAAAGCTAAAATTGACTTTTACCCTGTCACCAGGAGCTCAATAGCTAACAGTGTTAAGCTCCTGGGAAATCATCAGTACAAAGTAGTAGCCAATAGTGTAGAGAAGTCTAATATTGAGGACAGAGGGAATCTTTCAAATTGTGTGAAGGAAAGCAGAGTAAAGAAAATCGTCCAGAGTGCATAAGTCTGTTGTCCTCTGTTGGGGGAGAATGCTAATTAGCAAGGGTGGATAAGGATTTCAACTTGATATTTCAAAGCATTTTGAGGGATCCAAGTGATCCTAAGGACTTGTCTATTTGGCCACACTTGAGAGTTAGTTAAGGCAGTATGTGAACATAAAGTGTGGTAACTATTCTGCTAGGTGTGGACAAGCTGCTAACCTCAGTGCCTTCTCTGGCCTACAGGAAAGGGGATTAAAATTCCTTTGAAACACGCCTAGGGGGTAAAATCACAGAGGTGAAGGGGATTAAATGAATTTAGTTTACCAGTACATATTTCCCTAAGCTGTTTTCCGGTGGCTGCAATATTATGGGCTGTGATGCAGTTTCAGGAAGACGTGGGATGCTGTGTGCACTCGATCGTGTAGTAGCAAAGGGACCATAGTGCTGCCCTACAAACAGGAAGGGTACTACCTGGCAGATGCCTTTGGGCAGGAGGTCTCATGCAGTCCCCAGATAAACTCTGCACAAACACTGGGGTGATGAGGAGCAGGAGTGGTCCATGAGCTGTGGTCTGGGAACTGATATTAGAAGGGCCGGTACAATCACAGTTCATACTGTAAGGACTCCAGATTTTCTTGGTTTAGTTTAGTCAAGCAACACTGAATTCCTCAGAGATTTGGAACACCCAAACTCAACCTCTGGAGGAAAAAATGTCCCAAAAGGTAAAACACAACCTAGGTGTGTTTCAGTGGTACATTCTACAGCATAATATAGATTTTAAAGCCAAGCAAGGAGAAGCGTTTAGACTAATTGCCTGCATATGAAAGACCTATGGCCTTGTATTGAAGTCATTGGTATATAGCATTCAGTGGACAAACATCCAGCATCAAGGTTCCTTTGGACATTTCTGCGACTAGCTTGAATTGCTGCTAGCAAGGAAAATGAGTCTTCATAGAAAGTTGCTTGAGACCTCCACATGCCATAACAGTGAGCAGTAGGAATAATTCCCCAATAGCTCCATGCTCATCCAGTGCTGTAGATCACTTGCATGGTGGTTTTTTTACACAATATTTAAAATCACTGTGTGGACTCCAGGTTTGTAAAACAAGTTGTTGGAGTCAGGAACTCAAACTTCCTACCTCTCTGACTTGTGTACAGGTATACAGCTTTTTTCCTAACTATAGCAGAGATCTGACTGGCTGCTGTAAGCCAGCTACTGTTTCACCCCCTGGACACTACATATTGCATGACACAGAGAGAGTCTGCTGGATAAGGTGTTGTTCTGCTTGAGTTTGTCCTAAACACACAGCAGGCCTCTGCTTCATTATTATTACTGATAAAGCATCCCTGGATGCAGAACATGTCCTGAACAGCCCTGTGACTGAACAGTTTCTCAGCAATGGTATGTGGTGAGCCCATATGCTGTGCAGACCAAGAAGGAGAAGCTCCCCAGGAAGAGCATACACAAACACAGGGGAGGGATAAAATGCATACCCCAACTGCAAAAAGCAGGTTTTATAATAGCAGTGATTGTAGATCTAGAACAGCAGCACAACAGCCCTACATACAGCTAAGTTGTAGCCTCAGCTGATATATATTTTATTTTTGTGCTACAAGAGGTGTTCTGAACCTAGTTCAGAGATATTGAGCAAAGAAACTGCTATTTTTATCCTCAGCAAGTGTTGCACTGAACTATTCACAAGCTTGCACTCTATAAACCTGGGCATGTACCTGTTATGTGATTAGAATTCAGTCTCCCAGCTTGGCTGGCAGTAGATAAAGGGGGTTATAACCACAGAGGCTTAATCGGGGAAAAGTATACACATGTTGCCATTGTTCATCCATTTAAAGCAGCAATTTGTGTTTGCAGAGTATGTGAGGCAGACAGCACTTCATACAGAATGCATACCGGAGAGTTCATGTATTTACATATATGAAAACATAAACAAGCTAGGTTTTCCCTTACAATATACGAAGTCATGACTGCCAGTTAATCTCCTGTTGACTCATGTAGCCCACAGCATTTCAAACTTTACAAGTGGTTTTGTCCCACACAGTACACAACTAGCTTGATTTACTGGCAATGTGGTGAGAAGCACTAGGAATCTCAGAGCTACTCATATTTTTTATAGTATGCATTCACCACATGTTTCCTACCTTGCTCACAGAGTTAGCTTTCACACCTACTACAAGTATAACTAGCAACAGCTTTTGGCTTAGGTAAGCTAGTCTAAGAGCAGTGGCTGGTCTACAATAGCTATTAACTCTTTTCTTCTGGTTATGCATCACACTGTTTGCTGGTTCCACAGCATAGAAGTGTCTAGCCCTTCTTCAACAGTTTTTCTCCTTAAAATGTTGTAGTATACTTTATTCTTGTTCTTAAAAGTTGAGGAAGAGCAAAAAGGCAAAAAAAAAGGAAATCCAGATGTTATTACTGTATTGTACATAGGGGTCAATTTGCCCTGTTCCTGCCCTTTTGAGATACCCTTTTCTTTCTATCCCTCAAAAGATACAAGATTGTTTCCTCTCAGATCCATTTTCATGTGGTATAAGTTTGTTTTTGCCAGACCAGTGACACTGGTAAAGGTACTTGGAAGCTGATGCAAAAGTTCAGTGAAGCCTGTGGTAGATACAGAAACACTGTTTATGAGATAAAATGATTAGTACATCATTTCCTCAGAGCTTTTGGCAGGAAGCAGGCACTGGTTCAATTAATAAAAAGAAAGGCATAGATGTGTGACTGTCTCTGTAACTTGGTAGCTTCCTGCTCAACAGCATGCCCAGTGGATTTTATTCCAGGGCGGATGGGGATCTTATGCCAAGGTGGGGCAGATCAGATCAGTGGGAGGGATATAGGGGCTGGGCAGCCCAGGACACAGGACAGAGTGTCAAGGCACCCATGGGCACTCCAGTGACAGTTCACATCCAAGCTGCATCCAGATGAGTCCATGTGTTGATCTACATATATTGGTCTCCACCAAAGAAAGAATTGAGTAATGTAAATGACATTATAGGATGATTACCCATTAACCAATGGCTAATTTGGCCCTGTGCAAATTTGAAGAAGCTTTTGAAGAGACTACCCAGGTGGGCCTGCGTGCTGGAAAAACAGGCATTTCCACACACCTATTGGTATTCAGGTACCAGAATGAAGTGCCTTAGACTCAGCATTTTACAATCTTGAACAGCAACATGCTGAGCAAAGCACATAGCTGCAACAGCTTTAGCAAACACATATATAACTTAAGAAAAGTTTATAATTTAACCCTACAGAAACTTTTTAATGGTCATAATATCTAAGGAAAGATTTTCTCTGATCTAATTATTCATTTGACATCTGCAGTCCACTGAGAATAAATTGAGAATTTATAGAGATTCCCTTAAAAAAAGTCATACACTCCTAAAAGAGCCTAGTCAAGACCCTATGAAAATAGTGGCCTCTGGTAATGTTTTTTGCTATCAGAAACATTTGCATCATGTTGTAGATTTACTGTGTACCTCAGTGTAAGAAGGGGACAAAAACCTAAATAATCATCTAATCATTTTGCTAACAAAGAAATTGACCTTTAAAAACATTGATCTCATGGCAAGTTCCAAGCATCTTTCAGCAATAGGAAAGGTTGAGGCATCAGGGCTGGCACAAGGTTATTCAGTTAGCTTTGTGTATAAATTGATTTTTTTTTTTTTCTTTTTGCAATCACTTGTCTAGACTGATGGATTAGTATGTAAACATGAATACATATTAAAGTTGAAGAACAGAAGTTTGTTTTAGAGGGATCACAGGGACTATAGACTTAGCTAATGAAGTAGTACATTGTAGTGATCAGTGCCCAGTGACCTTGGAGTTTAAACACTTCAGAGCAAAAGCCTGCTGAGGTGCGCAGGTGGCAGGTGAATTCATACATTACAAATACCCCAAAGCAACAATCATCTGTTTAGATGCTTCTTTTTTTGGACTTTGGGCTATGTCCGAGGATGCTCCTTGGACATAACCTTGAAATGATCAAAAACTGTGATTTTATATCAGAAGCCCAACCCAAGCTATCTGTCTTCTAAATTGTTTCCTAACAGTTTACACTTCCTCATTTTCAAATTGACTGGATTTGATGCAGGATACAAGATAAGGATGATTTTCTTATTCTTCTGTTTAAGATCAGTAGTGTTTCCTTACTTCCCATTAAAATAGCCAGTGTTAGTCCTAGGAACAAAGAAATCTGAGAATGATTATTAAAGCTTTAAATATAGACATACTCCTCACAGAAAATCTAAATGGGCAGCAGGCTGACAGACATGCACACACCACACATACCTGAAATGCCACTATTTTTTAATGCAATTCTTTACAAATTGAAATTCAAGCTCAAACATGAACCTCCCTGAGCACATTTTTTAATTAGAAAAGTATTATCCCTGGCTTTGCAGAGGGGGAAGATGTTACATAATTAGCAAATAGTGAAATCAACAGAAAATCTCAAAGTTCTTGACTCTAGTTCAGAAAATTCAGGCAAACTTCTTTGAGAGGTAAATCTCAGGTCTTTTCCTTTAAGTGCCTATGGAACGTTACTCCAGAAAAGTGAAAGAAGGTGTCACATTCAGGTATCTATACTATAGAAAGGATTTTTTTCAGAGCTCAGGAAATCATTAATTCTTTGGAAAGTTCTAGGGAAATCTACCCAGATTACTGAATGCCTTTCACTCCGAAGTCACAGGAGAAGCTTACAGGTTTTTATGGTCAAAGTCAGATATTCCAGCCTGTCTGAGCATTTTGTCATGTAGAAGCAGTTGCTTTTCTACATAAAATCAAATAGAAGGGAATGGAGCAGAGAATAAGGAGCTTATCTGTGTAAAACAAGCATTAGTGTATGAGAGTACATGGAAGAGAGAAAAATACTGTAGCACAGTTGGAAAAATCCTTGACATAAACAAGAGTATTAGCAGGACATGTTTGTTCTTGACCTGAACACTGTAATGCTTCCAAGCAGGGAACATGCTTTCATTAAAAATAGGTATTAATTCTAATTCTTCAGAGATGAACTTCAACTGATTTGGAATTCAGATAAGCCTTAAAGCATTCACATATTTGAGGATTATCTAAATTTTTCCATAACTGGGGGTCTCATACTTCCTGGCTTCCACAGAGCTGAGGTTACTGTGCACACCAGGGACTCTTTGCCATTCTCTTCTCCAGCCCCTCATCACCTTGTACGCTGGGTGATCTCCCCTTCTTCTGGGTTTTGTGTGTCTGCTAGCCCCCAAATAGCCTTATGCCGTCTTCTGTATTAGCTATGTAACCCTACTGTTTCTTCCACACCAGGATTCCTAAATATCTCTTTCTGAGGAGTTTTCAGTGACTCTGTTTACTCTTTTCTTACAGTAGAGCTTTTATGCTATTGCTCTCTGCTAAGGCTCTCTGTTGCACCGCTTTCTTTGTGGCATGTATCCAGCTAGCAGTCTCTGGGAACTGCCCTGTTTGCTGCTTTTCATGGCAGCTTCCCTACTCCTTCAGAAGGCCTAGAGTTTCCCAGCCCCACTTACTCCTCAGTGCTCAGCCCCTTATCATTTCACGTTCTCATATTTTTTTGTCTGGGATAAGTTATTCAGTTTATATGCTTCAGACTCCCATTGCACAGAAAATGTTTAACAACAATAGACAGACAAGAGTCAATCAGCACTTGTTGCATGCTCAGCAGTTTCCCATCCCCTTTCTCCTTTTCCCTCCCATAATCACACGTTTAGATTCTCCACCAAGGGAGAATCATTCTTCTCAGCCAGCTATTCCAAATTCCTGAGTCCTCCCATACATTTTATAGAAAGCATTAGCATATTGTGCTAATAGGTTGAGGCTGACAATGGAAGGAGGAAGATCTACCTAGCATTGGTTTCAGCAGGCTATAGTAATTTTAAATTAGGTTCACATGGGATTTTAATAGAATTCTCTATAAATTCTAGATGCTCCATGGCCTTCTAGATCAGAGAAATAATAAAGATTTTTTTTTTACCTTCTTACTGAGTCTACCTGTATCTTAGAATTTACAGAAAATCTAGTTATCTGCAGAATGTGTGAATGGAGATTCTCAAACACACAAAGTCTAGTTTCCCTTCAGAATGGTGCCCCTGCTAATCAAAGGATCCCTATCTAAGCTCTATATGGGATGGCGAGAGTTGGAAAAAACAGCAAATGAAGGACAAGAAAAAAATTCATGTTTGGGGTTAGAATTTTCCATGCTCCTTATTCACTTTAAAAACCAGCTGCCAAAAGGCCAATGTTATAAAAGAGGAAAGTGAAATAGATAATATGGACAGCTGAAATATACTATCCCTGTAGACCTGATTTTTCAGAAGCTGTTACCTTGCAGGAAAACCTAGGAAAAATAATTATTTTTTTAAGTCATTCTCCCATGGGAGAGCAATTTCACATGCAGGCAGGTGCCAATATCATTAGTTTCTTGACATTATTTCCTTGCAGAACAGCTGACGATAGCAAACGACAGGACAGTCTACTTGCACTGGAATACAGATAATTCCTCTTCATGACATACAAAGCTTTACTGCTTCACAGAAATATTTACAAACAATGAGAGCAAAATAATGAAGTGTCGATGCACAGATCTAAGAGCAGTATTTACCTTTCCAAGTTCTGAATACAACCCACAAGCACTAGATTGCAGCATGATTTGTTACTGCTAGGCACCTTGCATTGACTTTTATGTGCATACAAAGTGAGTGTGGAATTCTACCTACGTATCAGCCTGCTTTGCTGTAAGTACAAAGGGTACTTTGATCCCAGTTCAGGAGATTACTGTAATATAGATTTTTTTCAAAAAACAGCTTTGCCTAAAGAGAACAACTGCATAAAGCAGCCTGAAGGCATGAAAGCCACTGGAGAACACAGTCCGTGACTTCTCTCTAAGACCTTCATCATAATCCTATTCAAGTTAGGAGGCAAAATTGCTTTTTGTTAGAATACTGTGAAATCAGTAAAAACTAAGTGTGCCAGCTCCTGAGAACGGAAGTGTAAACTCAGGGTTGTTTAGGACATGGGGCAAAGGAATACCAAAGAGGGCTGTTTCGTTGTCTCTCAACTAGCGCAGGGTACAGTACGGACAATTTTTATGTGATGCAGCTGGAGAAACCCAGCTACACCATGCCTACTCCCCTAGTTGACACCTTCTCTCAACTTAGGTTGGGGCTGAGTTCACCCCGGAAAAACCTCTTACCTAAATGTACATTTCAGAGCATAACAATAACATTTCCAGCATAAGAGTTTGGCAACTAGAATGTTAGCTAGATGTTAGCATAAGCTACTGGTCTATGCTAGTTGCCTTGGCTCCTTCCGGGGTACGTGGAGCAAGAGAGGACTCATTTCACTTTTCTGAGACCTTTATCTTCCCAAGGGGACAGATCTCTCCAGGTCTCTTCCCAGTGACTAAGAAAAAACCTCAATGTCTACCTGAACATTAGGCAAGATGAACCCTTAGGAAATTCTGGTGAGAGGCAGCATGTTGTCAGAGCCTACCTAGATTAGGTTTCAAAAGAAACGTTGCTCCTTTTAAACAAGCAAGGGAACTGCTTGGGAACCTATCTCCCAGCATGGACCATTAGCAGTGCTTGAGCCAGGCAGTGAACAAACTCCATCACCCATACTGAGTCTGCATCTGTATGTGGTAACTGGTCTTCAGAAAGCATTGAATACTTTGAGAAGAAACATGGAGCAGGTGCACAGAAAGCACTGGGACATTATCGTGCACCACCTGAGGGCAATCTAAAGAAGGTCTCCTAGAACTGGTTGGACTTCTGGGCAAACAAAGGTCATTTATATTATTCTGTGGGGGGCTTTCTACGAGTCTAATCTCCCCAGGCAAGGGTCATGTTTGTGTCCGTTACTTATTCTCTTTGCTCTAGTGATCCTGCAGTCCTTCCATTGACTGCAGTGGTAGTGCTATTCATGGACTAACTCTAGGATTGGACTATTTACTAAGCAAATAGTCAGAATCAGCAGATTTGGAGTCATATGGGCACCCAATAAGCAGCCTGTTTTGTTGTGGGATTGGGTATAAAATCCCAAATCCTCTCAGCTCCTAGCTGCTGGCACCAAGGCTCGCTAACAGCAAACAGAATGGCCTTTCACTCTGTGCTCTTTGTTTTCTTAGCTGGACTGGTATTTTTCTCTGAAGCTGCACCACTGGTGAGTCTTTTTTTATTCAAACTCAATCATTACAAGAATGATAATCTAGATTTTCTAGATGACTAGCATCCTCCTCACCCATGAAATTCTGTAACAGTTAGGCTTTGCTGGAGTGTTATTTTACTACTATTTTTCAAGTAGCCTCTTCAGAATTCTTAAAACTACTTTTTGTTTTTTTTTTTCCATTTACCCATCTATTTTAGGATATTATGAAAGGGTCAGGGATCTAGGAGGTGTGACCTTTTATTTCTGTCTGCTTCTGTTAGTTCGTGACTCGCATCCTGTATCCTCACTACAGAGGTAGCTTTACCATCTTCACCAAACAAGTACATCTCTAAAGCACTAAAAAAATATTTTTGAAGTATGACTAAGGATTCCATATAGTAAAATGAAGTTTAAGAAACAAATATTCTTACAGTCCTAGGGATGTCATAGACATTTCTTCGTTGCTTTCCTGTGCTAACGTACCCTGCCTGCACTTACAATAATTTACTATTTTCTTATTTGTGACCTCATTAAAAAGGTATACTTTATAACATTTTCCCAGGGCCATATGCAACTCTAAATATTTATCAAGCAAACTGTTTGTGTGTAATAAAGTGATCAGTATAAATCTCTAAGATACTCTGCTTTAAGAAATAGATGTTTGCTAACTAGCTTTGAATACCATTTGGCAAAGAACTTGCTTTAAGTCAACGTTAATTCTGCAATAAGAATACAACTTTTCTTTGAAAGAAGGTTTTTGCAGGGCTGGTGAACAGCTCCTATACAACCTCTTCTGCTTTCCCCAAGGTCTCCCATGGCTCTGTTGATTCCAAATGCCCTCTCATGGTGAAAGTGCTGGATGCAGTCAGAGGAAGTCCTGCAGCTAACGTAGCTGTTAAAGTCTTTAAAAAGGCTGCAGATGGAAGCTGGCAGGACTTTGCTACTGGGTAAGTTATGTGGTTTTATGGAGCCATTTTCAAGGTGCCTCCGGCAAACAATTGAGAAATAAAGGGAATGGAGCTCTGATCAAAAAAGCAGTATGTTTTCTAGCACGTGTCACACTATCACTGTTAACAGCATGTGAATTCTGGTCTAAAATCCATCAGATTCAAGTGGAACTTATCCATGACTGATACACACGCTAATTGCAAAATATGTTGAGATGCTCATCTTATATTTGTAAGGGAACAGGTTTAATAATTATTTTTTCTTCTAGCTTCAGTACTATCTTTCCTTTCTATAAAAAAAGAAAAAAAAATTAAAAACCTATTTAACAGAATTTTGTAGGTAATCCAGACTAACCTACTATCTTTATATGCAATGGATATAGAGCTTTATTTGCAGCAGTCACATTCAAAATCATCTCTGTAAGCTTTGTCTGTACGCATGCAAATAATAAGTGCACTAGCCTTCTCCTGTGTAACAAACGTGCTGGTTGGAAGAAACTCCTTGACCAGAACGTTTAAGGAGTCCCACTGTAACACAACACAGAAGCACAATCTCAGCATTGGGTTGTCATCATTTCTACAGATCTGCATGGCTTTTGCTAGAATGGCAGCTTAATACTTACAAAGCATCCTCAGAACATCACTGAGGGGCAGGCAATAATACTACTGTCTTCAGTCTGTGGTAAAAGTATGGGTAACAGAGGAATACAGTTTACTAAAATGCAAATAGGTGACGTATTCAGGCATTTAAGTTTCATTGTAACAACTCACTGAATCAGATTTTTAAGTAAGGCAAGAGAAATGTCTAGTAACAGCAGGATATTCAAGCACAGAATGACAAGCACAAGCATGGACAGGAGCCACCAGAGAACCCAACTATCTTTTACTAGGATTTTTATAGCATGATTTACATAAAAGCTGCAGAAAAAAACCAGAGGAAAAGACTACAAGGAAAGAGATACCTTTCTCTCCATCTGAAGGGTTTCTTTTTATAAAAACTCAAAACAAAAAATACTTTTCCCCATTGAAAAGGAACAAGAAAAGTTAAGAGATTGAAGAAGAAACAAACACCTCCACTCCCAAATGCTGAGAGTTAATCTAGGAATAAAAGACTCTCAGAATGGATTTATATACTTTAACGAACAGAGAAACCCCATGAAAAAATGACGCATTGTTTTCAAGGAAAGCAGAGACACAGATAATGTCTTGTCCTTAATGAGTATTTCTGCCATTATTAGGAAACCCTGAATATTTCAAATGTTTCTTCATCAAGTGCTCTTGAGCATGTAATACAAAATGCAATTTACAGAGGAGTAAGATAAATGCAACATCAGTGTTAACTCACTTTTTCAGGATAACAGTGTTTTCTTGTCCAGTTTGCAATGCTGCTCTCAAAAAGCCCAAGGAGACAAATCCCACTGTCCTTCTTAGAACAGCCTCTGTTGACGCTTTAGGTCAGTACACCCCTGAGAAAATCAAATCACTTCTTCTTAAACATAAATTGAGAAGATTAACCCTCAGCAAGTGAGAAGCATTTTGCTGGGAGAAGGCACTGGAGGAACATTAAACCACAAATTTTATTGCAGGTAAAGATTTTGACCTTTCCCTTGACTTGCATCTTAACCAAAGCTGCTTCAGCAATACCATTGACTTTAGCTAATGACACTTGTTTGAACTGGGTTTTCAC
The DNA here is from genome assembly GCA_013401275.1 of Pandion haliaetus. Classification (NCBI taxonomy): domain Eukaryota; kingdom Metazoa; phylum Chordata; class Aves; order Accipitriformes; family Pandionidae; genus Pandion; species Pandion haliaetus. Next base: position 17,370 of record VYZV01038445.1, on the reverse strand, counting down.
ATGTGATTGCAATTTTTTTCTTTTGGGAAAACCAGAGTTTCTCTGTGTTAAACCAGATTAAAATCTGAATGCATTCAAGGAACACAATCTGTAACTACTCCTGTCAGGTTAATAATATTTTGAAGTTACAGTACCTAGCAGATACATATGGAAAAGTTACATTTTGTACAAATGTCTAGAAAAGCTTTTTTTTACCTTTTTGTTTGTTTGTTTTTACTTTGCTAACACATTTTAGGGAATTAAGCAAATGCACCTAGCAACTGGTGAATTTGGACAAACAGTATTTAAAAGGGAGGGAGGAAGTTCACATAACAACAGCTGACTTTATTAAGAGGCTTATTTCAAAAATTGGTCTAGCCAAAAACACGCAAGAAGAGATAACTCGAGCTGAGCCACACTCTGAGGAAGGCTTTAGGGCACAGAGATCTGGGAAGCACATGATTTGGGTTCTGTGCGAGCTCCTCCCATGACTAGCTTTGACTTCTTACTCCTCACAGGTTTTTGGAAATCTAGGTCTTATCATGTAGTTCAAGAGTTGCATTCACCAAACATAGTTCTCATGTGACTTAGGTTGTAAATCATAAAAAAAACCCCAAAACTGCAGCATATTTGAAGTGGTTCCCCCCCCCCCCCTTTTTTTTTTTTTTTAAACTCCAGAATAATAATTCATGTTCCTGAGATATTTCCTCAGCAGTCTGCATCTGAGGGCAGAGTTTATCTCAGGGCAGTATGTGTCCCAAGACTTCATAAACATCATTGCATAGTGTAGATTTAACCCGGTCACAATATACAACGAAGACAGTGAAAAAGAAGATCAGGATTGCAGTCTAGGCTGGTGCCATAGTAGCTTAACCAGTGGTTTGCAAATTTTTTGCTGTAAAAGCACAGCTTTTTTAACTTAACTGTCCATTTTACAGCAGATGCTAGCAGTCCAGATCCTATTAAGAATAAGCAACCATACTATATTTATTCCCCCACTCAGAAATACAAGTGCTGTTCAGAAGGAATCACTTGTAGCATTTTGCTACCAGGGCGAAATGCAGGGCATCCTCTGCCTTGTGCTAATCCCATCCAGGCTCTGAATCGCACACCATCCTGTTGGCTGTCAATGCAGCAGTAATGCTGAAGGGTTTGCTTGTGAGACCACTTGCATCGAAAGGCTACCATTTAATAACTTAAGAAAGTGCCATTAACTCCTGGTAGTGGGCAAGAGTCTTCAAGTGAATTCTTGTTTCCAGTTTCCCAACTGTTCTGGATGGTTAACATCTGCAACTTTGGGTCAGCACCCATCAGGAAAAGCACCATTTAAGCTGCATCCACAGTTTTCTCAAACTAAAACTCATTTGTTTACTTGAACAAAGATTTTGAGGCAGACACCATTTTTCTCTGTAATTGGTTTGTGTCTAGACTATCCAACTTGTAAGCAGATGTACGTGAATTGCTAACTTGTACTCTGAACACTTCTGCAGGATCTCAGAAATTCTCTTTCACAGTTTCAAGGACACTCACCAATGAATTCTCCCTCCTTTTACCTACTGCCTTTTGTTAAGGCAATATAGGTTAAGCCAGGATGTACTAATTAAACCAAGAGAAAACAGATGTGTACACTTCACAAATTGCCTGTGAGCCATGTTTCGAATAGGGCTTGAATTCTCTGCAGGTTTGGTCTACCCTGGATACAGGTGATTTCACTTGTATTGGACCAGTAAGACTTTTGTCAGTCCTCAAAGTGCTAAACTTGAACTATAAGAAAACCTGAAAATTAGCATGGGATTTTCAGTCCTGCTACTTCTTAATTTAAGCAGAAGCTCTGTCATTCAGATTTTTTTCATTCACCACCATTAACCAAAGTTGACAAATACGATGAAGGAGCAGGCAGAAGCTGAGAAAGAAAAGCTGCAATAGCACAACTGATTCTGTCTCTGGTAATCAGCATGTCACTGCTTTCTTCCCTCCCTCTCTTCCTCCTCAAGATTTTCTGTTTTCTGCCTAGACAGCTACTCCTTGCCATCAGACTGGGAAGTTCCACTAGTTCTTCAAGTCAAAGCTTTCTTCATTTTTCCTTCAACTACATCATGTGTTTATGAAGTGCTATAAATATCAAATAAGTATTTTCAGCAGGAAAAAAAAAAACCTGGTAAAAAAAATCAGAAATAAAATGAGGGAAAAGAGATAAATGGTGTTTAGGAACTAAGTATGTAAACATTTAAACAACTGTCGTACAAAGCTTGCTCCTTTTCAAACAAATAGGGTGCAATGCCAGCTGTATTTCCTTCTTGCTTCTGGACTTCATTCACCCACAGTCTTTTGTTATGAGCTGAGTACATAATCTCTCTGAGCTGAGAATTCCTATTGCTCATTTATATGGCACCCAGTGGAAGAGGCCCCTGCTTTTTGACCAAGGCACTGTAATTCAAATTAATAAAACCTTGTGATGTCAAATTGCTTCTTCAAGATGCTACCAATTGGGGTCTCATAAAACCACATCAGTGTATAGGGGTAAAACCTATAGCCTCAGTGCTAATAACTAGAGAACAAAATATTTTTCCACTAAAATCTCTCTTCTCTCTTTAATTATAATTTGAGATTTGGCATCTTGCCTTTCATCATAACAATCCTTTTCCTAAGCCACTAACATTTAGTTCCAGGGGCACTTGGTACAAGTTAAACATGATATTGAAAGAGAGGCCTTAACTATAATCCCTGCTGTAGCAACAGAAATGACCAAAAAAGCCAGCCAGCTTTGATTTATGATGTATATGGATGAGTTGGTAGCAGGGACAGGCTCTGCAATATGGAAGCATACACTACATAGGATAGAATTATTTCAGATTATTAGAAGCCATTCAGTGTAGAATTTGGCTATGCAGCACCTCTCCTATTTAATATTCCACATCAACTGTTTCTGTTTAGCATGTAAATGACAGTATAAAATATTTATGTAGATATTTTACCATTACAGTAAAACCACAGAGTATGGGGAGATCCATGAGCTCACAACAGAAGAACAGTTTGTAGAAGGAATATACAGGGTTGAGTTTGACACCAGCTCTTACTGGAAGGGACTTGGCCTTTCTCCATTCCATGAATATGCTGATGTAAGTATTTGCAAATATACCCAATAACCTATATACTGTGTAGTGGCATCAGCTGGAAAGAACAAATACGGTCCTCTAATACTGAAGGAGCAGCATCATTCAGTGAAATGGTTCACTGCCACATAACATTGGGAAAATAAAGGCAGTATATAGCCGCATAAGCCAAAGGAAGTAGCCAACTTTCCTGAAAATACTGACACAGCTCTTCCAAAGTGGACCTGTGCCCATTCACCCATCCAGACCAGTAGGGACCTTTGTTCAAAAACAGCTACATTATTCAAAAGTACGTGGTGTTTAAAAAACAAACAAGAAAAAAAAAAAAAGACTGCTTTTATTGTTGCTGAAGGAATATAGGGATTTAGAAACCCTAATTTTATAGGAAATAAGCTATTCTTTAATCAGAGGTACTTGCCCCATACCAGTCACCTGAAAATCCCTGAATTCTAGTGTGACATGTAATTACAGGAAAAACCAATTCTTTCTGATGTGCCTTTTAAAAAAAAAAAAAAAATGCTCAGTACTG
>VYZV01038445.1:604-12844 GCA_013401275.1 Pandion haliaetus | reverse complement strand
TGGTCATTTGAGATCCCTCCCCCTCATCCTCCCACTCCATATCACAAACTAGTTTGCCAGACTCAGGTGTAGGTATCTCCACCTAGCTTCACTGCAGCCAAGGCTCTTTGTGGACCTCAGTCCAAATCTCACAAATTTCTCAGTCTTCGGCAAGCATCACAAAGAAACGGGGAGCATTACCTATCAGAAGGGTAAAATCGACTGGACAGAACTGGCAACATATTCTGCATAGGAAATGGAGCATGCTTCCTAATTCTTAATAAAGTGGTTTCGAACGTACATTGTTCATCTTGATCACAAGTTTTCTCTTTTCCAGGTGGTGTTCACTGCTAATGATTCTGGTCACCGCCACTATACCATCGCCGCTCTCCTCAGTCCTTTCTCTTATTCAACCACTGCTGTTGTCAGTGATCCCCAGGAATAAATATGTACTGTCGTTACACAAACACCCTCCTCCGCTAAAACTATCGTAGGCTTTTAGGAGGAAGGTTTTTCCTACTGCTAATGCATAACTTTTTACTACATTAGGTTTTTTTCCATTTTGTAACCTGGCTAACCTCAGACAAGTCAATAAAATGTTACTTCTTTAAAACAGTTTGGATTCTATTGGTTAAGTTTTATTGTCTTCTAAGGTGTCATGCTTTGCATTCAAGTGCAAAGGACATCCGGAAAACATGCATGGCATGGCACTTGATTTGGTTCTGTCATCTTCCTCCACCACCTTAAAAAAGTCTCACCAAATGCATTGGCTTAAAGTAAGAAAGTTACGGAGTTATGCTACCTTAAATGATTTGACCAAACACATGTACTCAGAATAAGAAAGTCATCCATGCTACTCATAGTTTACACACAGAAGAGATGGTCCCACTATCAACTAGGTCACAGGGTAAATGGGAGAAATTCTGAATACCTAGCAGCAGAACAAACAATGCAGAAAGACTGTTGAAATATATATATCCAGAGAGCTGAAAGACTTAAAATCTGTGTACCCTTACTTAAAGCTTCAGGTAAACCTCAACCCTTTGTCATTTCAAGAGGAAAGTTTGCTTCAGAACTTCCTAGATTGATTGAGCAGCAGTTTCAATTAGCCCCATTTTTAACAACTCTGATCTTTAACCCAGCTGGCTACTGTATTCAGGTGCATTCCAATTAAATCTCTAGCCATCATTAAAAAAAAAAAAGTCCTAAAATAGAAGCATCATCTTAATATTCTCTTCATATTTTTAGAAACAGGAAAAGGTAAGCTGTAGAGTGACTGATTCAATAAACTGAACAAAGACTTTGAGGGCTTTAGCAGCAATTTCTGTAGACAGATGGCCTATTGTATTTAAAATATCCTGAAGCAGAGGAATTGTTTTTTTAACAGGATTACAGAAGCTACAGAGATAGTTACTGAAATCATGCCATTCAGAAACCATCAGCACTCACCTGCCACTGACCTTGCAGTTTTATCTCTACACCCAGAGCCTGCTTGGGGTGACTGCACACCAATTCACAACTTACAAAAGCTTGCCTTTAACCTTTCAGTATTTGGTTACTTTTTTTCCCTGATTTCTGGACACTGCCATAGTTACACAACTCCTGTAAGCAGTGCAAATAGTTTCAAAACAGCACCCATCTTAAAAGCATGCAGATTTCATGGGATCCTGCTATTCTTGGAGCTTCAACACCAGCAGGTTTGATTTCCAGTGGGCTATGCCCAGCCCTCAAAATAGGACAAATATGCTCATACAGGTGTAGTCATTAAAAAAAAAAAACCCAAAACCAAAAAACTACTCTGCATGTAGTCATCCATCTGATGACAGGATAAACCTAGTAAGAAAGTGTACATACATGCATTTAACCAAAGATCAGAAAGACAAAGTTTAATTTCAAGAAGTAACATTTCCCTAAAATGAAGCAGATGCTTCTGGTGGGAACTGACTTGCAGTTGTACAGGGAAAGTCCTGAACTTGCACTGAATCTAATGGACAAGTAAAGTGATAAGACTTAAGCCACTGCTTAACTGTGCTTCAGAAATGGGTATATAGGTATCTGGTTTTCATGCTGGAAACCAAAAGTAATGTATTTTTCTTCCAGGCGAATGCATAAGATAGCTAGATAGCCCACACATTATCCACTTACCTTTTATCAGAGGTGGGGAGAAGGACACCACAGGGAGAAAACTCTTAATAGATAAACATGGGTGAGCCAATTATACCAAGCCATAACCACAGAGAAATTCTTACTGAAACTGCTGAGTTGACAAGAAATTTTTATTTCTCACAACTATGAGATCTATACAGCACTATTCCTCAACAAAAAGAGAAAAATAAAACAGAACAGACATTGTTTCCAAGAAAATAGATCGCTGCAGTTGACCTAGGCAATATTCACAGTATTTCCACTGGCAATGAGAGAAGAGACTTATTTTTGCAGACAAGGTTCATGTTTGTATGGGTTACTTATTTTCTCATTGTTTACTAAGTAAATAGCATGAATCAGCATGTTGAAAGTCATATGGGTTTTCTGATAAGTAGCCTCAGTTTAGGGGCCTTGATATAAAAATCACAGATCCCACCAGTTTCTACTTGCTGACACTGAGACTTCCTAGTGGTAGGCAAAATGGCTTTTCATTCTGTATTTCTTGTTTTCTTAGCCGGCCTGGCATTTTTCTCCGAAGCTGCACCACCGGTAAGTGTCTCAGGATTGAGGTCCTGCATACTGATGTAGTCCCAGGGGTTTTTTTTTCTTTTCTTTTTTTTTTTATAATTAGTTTAAGTGAAAAATAGAATATTCCATTTTATAGCAATTATGTATGTATTGACTGTAGTTCTCTCCTACTGCTCTTTTTCTGGTCCTTCTTTCTCCTTCTCTAGCGATTAGCAAGAGGGCTTTATGGTTAGAGAAGCAGCCCTTGTCATTAGACTCAGCGACCACGTGAAAAACAATGTAAGACAAGAAAGGAAAAAAATACCATATTCACTACACAAAAGCCTTGGGCCTGTTGAAAAGTAACTAATAGCCCTTATAACACAACGAACAAGATCCTGTCATGAGGGATTTCATTTCCTGTCATGAGATCCATGCTGGAGAAATGCCTTCTCTCGTCCTTTCCCTTACTGCTCTACCCACTACAGCTCTATCCCATGCAAGCAAGAAGGGATCTCAACAGTCATTGACACAAGCAAAGAACAGGACCAAAGCTAGGGTGCCACTTCCAGAGGGCTCATTTATTCCAGCAAAGCAAGCTAGACACTGATGCTTCAGCCTGAAATTCTCCTAGACCAAACTTGTCTCTCTCTCTCCCCCCTACTCATTCTTCTTCTCAAGCTCTGGCCTTTGGGAAAACGAGTACCTGACCAGCCTTTGTGAGGATGTAGACTTTCATTGAGCTCCCAGGGTGTAAAAGCCAGGAAAATAGGTGGTGGCACTAGAGACCCCCCTTGCCAATGCCTCAAGAGAAACACTAGCGAGGAGCCAGTGCATTCCAGAAAGGGAGCCTGAGGAGTCAGGGCATACAGGTGGTATGGACACAGGCTGATACACTGGTCTGATACAGGGCAGGGTTTCTGGCCGATGGGATACGCAGGATGTCACAGACTGTAAGAGGGGATGTAAGAGAGGGCTTTTAAGTTTTTAACATTTACATCATCATTCATTTTGCAATGATAAATGGAGATCAGTTGCTATTTTGAGATCATCCCTGATTAGCAACTTCCACAAAGCTCTATATTCTCACTTTTCATACACAGAATTAGGCAATGGAATGTCGAAGCCCCGATTCACCCCTGCCTTTGAATAGGTGAAACATCAGGGCGTAACCACTGCCTGTGATGAACATGTTGGGAGTGAAACTACAACCGTCCCATCTTTGAAGGAATGTTTTCCTCTCCTATCCCTGCGTAGCTGCCAGAGGCTGACAAATGTGATCCAACGTGGTGCTAGGAGAGAGTCCGTATGTGGTGCTTATTAAGTTTACAGCAGAATTGAGATAACTCTATGGCAACAAGACATCAGAGGCTTTCAAATCCAGAAGCTGTGCTCGAATTGCCACTCCAAAATCCAGAGGAAGAGTTGTCAGATTTTTAAACATTCCTACTACCTTTGATGATTTAATTATTCACAGTTGAGGTCACAATTTAGTTACACCTTCATGCTGGAGATGACATGTAGCTAAGCCATGACAAAGAGAAAACAGAAATCTGTTCTTGCACACAGCCGCAGTGCCTCCTCAGCACACATGGCTACAGTTCACCCTGACAGCTCCTGATACCTTCCTCCCCGGTTCCACCATATCCAGCCCCCAGAAAGCTTCAGGCCACATTTCTGCAGTACACAGTGATCTTGCTGAGGAAAATATGGTATATTCTGTAGATCTAAAGAATAAGATTCCTTACTGCTTTATTATGCACCATTGCTTATCTTTCTTACAATGTAAAAATTCTGTCTTCCTACCTGAAGGACTCTGCTGACTCCAAGCATCCTCTATTTATAAAAATTCTGGATTCAGTCCGAGGAAGTCCAGCTCCAAATGTTGCAGTTAAGTTATATAAAGAAGCTGCAGATGGATCTTGGGAACTGCTAAATTCAAAGTAAGTCATACCAAAATAATGAGTGAAAGAAGGGAAAAGCAATGGGAACATGCCAAATAGTTGAAAAAACAGTTTCACATTCTCTAACATAAGATGTCTTCTTTACTCAGAGGAAAGACAACATACTATTGAATGAATTTGCTGCAGACTGTCTTTTAACTGTGCTACCATTTCAATTACCAAAATGGTTTTATAATGCTTTATAATTACTGTGAGCACAAGAAAGTATTTTAAACTATGCTTTAATTCAATCATCGCTTCTCTTCTATTTCATTACAAAGGACTGTATTACTTTTTAGTACTCAGCAATGAACTGCTGCATTATTAGCAGAAAAATCAGACAGACTCTTTTAGTTGTTTGAAACGAAGACCCTGGTTGAAAATATTACCTTTATTGGCTGTTTTCCTTCTTCTACATGGACTTTCATTTCATACACCACAGATTTAAAAAGAAAACACAGAACTGTTTTGAACATATACCACGTCATAATTGATAGCCTTCTTTGCTTCAGGAAAAAGGAATCAGCCAAAAGGAGAAAATTTAGGGAGAAAACTTTCTCACTTCTTCCCTCACAGAGAAGCAATTACATCTAAAATAAGAAAAAGAATCTCCCAGATATTTAAATGTTGCCATGTCTTTTAAAAAAAATGTAATTGTAGAATTTCAACTGTAGATTACTTTTTTCAAATTGCCCTCAATTTTAGTACATATTAACACTTTAAAAAACGCAAAAGCAATTTTTACTTGAAGTATAATCTGAAATGAAATTGAAAAAAATTCTTAGGGGGTACACAGAATGAGCATCCTTTATTCAACAAGCAACATCCCACTTCCACACTTACCTCCTCAAGAGAGTTGCAAAGTCTCACCGAAGACCTCTCCAGGTCTGTTAACAGTCTATTCTACCCAAAAAAAGGGAGATAGGGCTCCTAAAGGCTAAAGCTGACAAAGTACAGGAATTTCAATAGTGGGATCCCAGACTCAGATGCGTTTCTAGAAAGTCCATGGTAGGTAAGCGGCTCTTTGGTGTCATAGAGCAGTGGCCTGGCAGAAGCAACAGTGCTCTCATATGTGTCCTTGAAAAACATAGCTACAGTGAAGGCCACACATATTTGTACAAAGTGGGGAAGAACAATCTATTCACACTGTCCTACTTAAATTGCCTCCCAGCCCTCAAGTGAGAAGATAGCTTCACACATATTCTGTCACTGGAAACACATGAAATTTTCCATTAAGAGGGTGTTCAGTTTACTTATCTTCAAATTTGAGCTTAGAAGCTTTATATAAAGATACTCAGCTGAACAGCTGGATGTTGACTGAAGCCTTAAAAATATATTTAACATTTGAAACAAAGAACAAAGTAACCTTAAGATAAGGTATGTGAAAGTCTTGATAATACTAAAGCAACCTCAGAACAAAGTAACCTTAATATAAGGTATGTGAAAGTCTTGATAATACTAAAGCAACCTCTCCAGCCTTGTTAATTTGTAAATAATTGAACGTTAGCATGGGATTCTGAAATAACTGTTCTCAGTTAAAGATATGTTTGGTTTTAGCTAAGAAAGTTTATTAGAGAAATGAGAAAGCTTATTAGAGAAATGAACAGTTCTCTAACAATGATTGATCTACAACAAAGCAAAATAGAGACATTTGAATGGATAAAAAAAAAGAATCTGGTAACTGACTACAGAGCATCTTGTAAGATACAAATGGTGTTCTATGACTTCATAGTTATAAGCTATATTAAAGCACAAATCCTAAGTAATGCACTGGACAATGACATAAAAAAAACATTTTTTTATTCTTCTCTTCATGCAATTTGAATAAAATATGTTCAGAAAAAGATTTGGCAGCTAGAACACAAAACAGTGGTTTATGACTACTAAAATCAGGCACTAGCAGCACTGTTATTTGTGGACAACCTACCCAGTCAAAAAAACTAGTATTATATAACTTATTTCACAGAAACAGGTTTCAACCAAGAGACATGTTTGAGAGGCAGCATTCAGTATTGGTTCTGCAGCCCTAAACTGGTCAGTGTTCAAAGGCGTAGAGTTTCAAGCCAGTACTATGGCCTTGGATAGCACTGATAGCATCTTCAAATCAAACAAAGCCATCTGTTTGTTGAGGTTGGTAAACCAACTGATCAATACAAACAGGGAACTCCATAAGGCTACACTGTTGGCTGACCTACAGTCATTTCGAATAGCAGACCTCAAATTTCAAAAAGCCAACTGTAGAAAGTACTCACACTGATAAAACAATTCAGTACATTTAAATGAGAAAGAAAACTATAGAAAAATCAGGAACTGACCCTACGTGCACAGTAAGTGCATCATAGAGCTTCCACATTGCTTACAGCAGTATTGAAGTATTCCTTCTGAGAGGGTTCATTTAATTAACTCCAAGACTCTGCCAAGAGTCTATGAACAATAACGCCAGCTTTTGGCTCACCCCCAAACCATGCAGAGTAGTGACATGGCAGGCAGCCATCTGCTGTGGTGATCATGGAAGTAGCAAATGCCAAGACAAGTTCTGAAGCATCCATAATACAGATGGACATAAGCCATTTCAGATAAATAGAAGTATTCATCACATTACTTAAGCTACACAACATCACCCAAGTTCAATTGCTAAGAACTGCATTTTTCTCGAGCTTTTAACCAAAATATAAAAGTGCATTCTTCTGCCATCACACAGACAAACCAATGACAACGGAGAGCTCCATGAGCTCACAACTAAAGAACAATTTGTAACAGGGATATACAAGATTGAGCTTGACACAGCCTCTTATTGGAAGAGGCTGGGCTTGAATCCTTTCCATCACCACTCTGATGTGAGTATTCATTTTCTCCTGTACTTTAGTTGCAAAGAATAGATACTTTATATGTCTAATCTTACTAATTACTAATTGCACGTGTTGAACTTTCTTTTCACTCTGAAATATTTTTGCATTAACACCTTAAATCCACAGTCTCAAAGCTTTGTAACATACTCATGAGAGAACCTAATTACTAACTTCCCCAGTAAGATCTTAGATGCTTTACCTACAAAGACATTTTCTATCCTTCTACCTGTACTTAAGCCTGCAATTCTTCCTGTGACTATTTCTAGCTGCCTGAGGGAGAACAGCAGGTGGAGTACTCTAAGTCTCCTAGGAAAAGGATTTTTCTGCCTTTTGGATCCAGTATTTGTATAGCTTCAAAGTTTATAACTTAGATGTTTAAAGATAATGGAAGCATGAACTGTGTTCTAGATGCTTGGATCCTCAGTTTACAATGGGAAAGAGTATAACTGGCCTTTTTAGTTTGCATGGGACAGAAACTGGTTAGATGAAGGCGGTCCAAACCAGGTACCGAGGTGAGCTGCAGGGTTTGGGGCTCCTTGGGGGCTGTCCCCTTCCCTTCCAGAGCACCAGTCCTTTCATATGACCTTTCAATAGCAGCAGCAGTCCTGTATTAGTTTGCTGGACTGTGACAGACCAGTGAGCACCACCAGCTGTACAGTTTGCAACTGCTGCTCGAACAGCCATTCATCTCAAAAAAGGTAGCAAACGCCTGGGTTAAATTTTGTTTCTGCCTCCCTGAAATGGATGAGATATGACATTCTTATTCTTGGCAATAATGAGGGTTAATGCTGGACAGTCTTTCTTCTGTGATAACTGAAATAAAAAGAGGCAAGATAAGACTTAAAGCATGCAAGTAAATTGATTATGCATCAAGATAATAAGTCTATATTCCAGACTAGAAATTAATTTAATCCATAGTGCAAGAGCCTCCTTTCTTAAAAGTAAGCCTCAGAAGGGATCATGTTTTGCTCAGTTCACTGGTTGTTTCATATGCATCTTTTTTATTAATGTTGAAAGGAGCACAAGCTATGCATCACAGCACGTTATTAAACTGTCCATTTTAGAAGTTGACATCCATTATCTCACAAGACAAAATTATCTACTATGTAGAGGGAGAAATCAAAGGACAGGACATGAGCTGATGGGGGAGATGTTAAAAGGGCTGTTGCAAATGAACATATATAACGTCATTATCACATTGTGTCCAAAGGACTAATGCAGCCCTTCTCTATCTACTAGGTATGTAAGTAGGATTAAAGAAACTCATTGCTTCATATTTTGGCCTGATGATAGTTACTGTAGCACTTATGTTTAATTCTATTCCTCAAAATTCAGGACTTCATAAGAGCAACAAAAATATTCAAATAGTTGAAAGAATATCTTGATTAAAAAAAAAAAGCAATCAATGGGGTTCAATGTAGATCTTCAACAAGGAAAAAAAAAAATCTTATTGCCATTTATGAGTAGCAACAAGGAAATATTAATTTGGATAATAAATATATTTGACAAAAATTTAAGTGACCTGTATGCTTTCAGTGGAAAAACTGTGTAACAGGGAGTCACAGATCGCAGTGATCAAATCACCACAAGAGAAGGTATTTCCAAAGCTTTGTGGGAGGTTATGTAAAATGATCACAATGGTTCCATCTAGGCTCATATCTAGAAATCACTTCTCATTTGTCTTGTATTTGTTTTACTTTTTCCAGGTGGTGTTCACAGCTAATGATGCTGGTTATCGTCATTACTCCATTGCTGTTCTCCTCAGTCCCTTTTCTTACTCAACTACAGCAGTAGTTAGTGAGCCAGTGGAATAGAAGCTGACATTAAGCTTAAAAATTTACATTAAGATTAATTAAAAGTAAATTAAAATTTTTGTAAGTGATAAGAACTTAGTTTCTGACTGTATCAACAGTTTTAAATTTCATAGTAGATCACTAACAGTAACATTCAAGTTTATTCACTTTGTTAACTTTAGGAAGAATGAGTATTGACTTTGTTTTCAAATACTCTTCAGAATAACAGCATTCTGTATTTCTGTATTCTGTAAGTATTGCTCTTCTGAATAAAAGCTTTGGGTTTGAAAAAACACATTAGTCTTAGAGAAAATGCATTGAAACTCCATTACTGGGATTCTGAGACTAAACCAAAGTCTTCCATGAAGTTAAACTACATTCCTTCTTGCAAAGGAAGCCAACAAAATACATCTGAAAGGCGTCTCATGGAAAGTAAGCACACAGGAAATGCAATCCACCGCCTACCATCATCTATACTTTATTACTGAAGCCCACAACAGTTGAAGTCACATGGGACTACTACCCAGGGCCGCACATAATCTTCAGCTAAACTCACCTCCCAATTCTGATTTTTAAGAAATAGAAGCAAAAGCAGCTTAAAAGTGACAGAAAGGTAGAATAGCATTTAAGGATGCTAAGGCTGCTACCCCTACTTAAAAGGCCTTCTTTCCTGCTTTCCAATATACTATAACTGATGACACTTTCAAGGAGAGTACATATCCAGTGCTGCAGAAAAGTACATCCATCGAACATACTTGAAGTTTATTTGTGTATTTTCACAAAATTCTACAAATACTTTTGTCCCCAGTTGAACTACTCCCAAAGATTACTTGCATACCTCTAACCATCAAACACTTTTGTAATAGCTGTAAGATACAACGAAAAATAAGGAGGATAACTGATGATTCCTGAGAAAACCAGCTCCCTATTTAATGCCAGAAGAGATACAGATGAAACCTTCTATTTCCCATTCTTGTAATCCATATATAAGGAAGATTAATCCTACACAGAAGTAAGTATAGAGAAAAGCCATCAGAAAACTCAACAGAATACCAACCCTATCTTGGAAAAGTACGCAAAAATGGTGAGTCATTTAGCCTAATAAAACCAAAAGCTGAAAGCATGTAAATACCAATAAAGGAAAAATTATTTCTTAGCCTAAGGCTTGATCCCACCACAGCCTAACCTGATGTATTTGGTGGCCAGATGGCCCTTCCTTTTGTTGTTACTTCAAGGAACTGGGCACTAGAAAAATGAGCGCTTTGTCTATAAACAAAACACAAAGATGGTATGTTCTCCACAGAACCTCAGAATAAACAAACCAACACAATCTTTAGAACATTATATTTCATAAAAGACAATGATAAAAAAGTACAAACATTTTCATGAACAACAAAAGCCCCAAAATTATGATAGTACACAGGAAATTCCCAGCATTTGTTTCAGTGCATTTTTCATTAAGCCTATCTTACATACCTCTACAAATAAAATAATCTTAAGTACACTTCCTCTTGCTGATATGCAATGGATCATTTTACTATTTTTAAATAACTGTCTCATTAGTAACCCACTACAACATAGTCATTAGTTAACACGATAGAAAAATAGACTGGGAAGATCCAAGAAAAAGGACATTTTGCACTTGCTTTTCAATATACTGTCTATTGCAAAATGGATTTTATATTTTCTTACTTAAATCTGAAATACAGCAAATGGGCTTAAGAGTATCTTAGCATATTAACCAGATTCCACTGTTAGTATTTCTGTTATGTTTTTACTTGTTAATTTGCAAGACCTTCAGAATCTTGTAAAATACTCCCTCTTTCTTCTCCCTCCATGTTCACTCCTTGAAGAGAAGACATCCTTAATTTGCCTCGTCAGCAATGTGAAAGCCAATGGGATTGGCTTCTCCCTACATTTTACAAGAATCATGAAAATATCAAAAGGAATGTGCACAACTCTGAGTTCTGCATCGCATTTATTTTGTTTGAAGGCACTGTCTATGTTAAAATTCACTACAGAATAGTACTGAGTTCAGGCAGGTAGTATACAAACACTGTTTGGATGTAATTTAAGACAGCAACTTTTAAAACTTCCCAACAAAGTGATAAAAGCGATTTAGAGAAGAGTGTTTGTTAACAATTCACAATTTAACATCCATCACTTTAGGGCACCAAAATGTAAACTTCTTAAGAACTCAGTTATATGTCATAATCCATTCACATACTGGTTTAAATCACATTTTTCTAAGACCATACATGATTAATCACTTAGAGCTGTAAAGTTGTATTAGCTCAGCCACAGCATATGTGTAATATAGTATGTATATATGTAAGTATATATACATATATATGCATTAGAATTCTTAAAAATTGCACATTAATTTCACAGAATGCCTAACAAATGGGCACAAAAGCATGCTTCAGAAAACAGTACAGACCTACAGTACCAAAGGATGTTTCATAATCATAGGTGTTAAATTGTAGGTGAACTTGTACTGAAAACCAGAAATCACTTCAAAATTACATCAGGTATTTAAAAATTTATTCAACAGTTCTTAAAGAATTGTATTAGTCTGTTATGAAATAAGACTAACTTTATTTTGAAGATATAATTGTTCATACAGTGTATTATCGCCCCTTGAACCATATACTTCAGAATATTCTATACACTCAGTTATAGAAAAATATATCAGGAAGTGATCAAACCACTTAAGCATGCTTTTGAAGGATTTTTTGTTCACTTTATGCTCACTTTTTGTTACTTTCATTGCGTTACATCATTCCTAAAGCATATTACACTAACTGGTAGATTTTAAGGTAATTCGAGTATGGTTTAAAATATCCCTTACAATTGTTCTCAACTACTTAAATTAAATCTTTACATTTCTACTAAATATTTGGCATACCTACAACTAAGCTCATAACTTTACTGAAGAATGGCTAAGGGCAAAATTTGCTGCTGGGATGTCAAAGAAATAGAAGGTGTTTATGGCAAACAAACTCAAATACACACAGCACCACA
>VYZV01038444.1:34915-55803 GCA_013401275.1 Pandion haliaetus | reverse complement strand
TGGCGTGGGGGCTCTGGCATGGCTGCTGTCACCTTTCTAAGCCACTGCTCCCACGGCTGTCCTGACGGCGTCCCCTCTGCCTTGCTTCCCTTGCGGGCCCATCCAGCCTGCGTACGCCACGTCTGGAGGCTGCTCGGCTCCTCTCAGACAGAAGCTCCTTGAGGGTTGTCCAAGACGCTGGGCGAGGCCATAGGCCTGCTGCCATCCTCCAGGCATGGTTGTCCCAGAGGGGCCCAGCTGTCCGCTGGACCCAGCGTGTGGGAGCTGGGTGCATTTTCCTTGAGCTCAGGTGAGCCACCTTTCCCCAGGCACAATCTGGTGCTGGAGGTGTCCTCTAGGAAAACCCTTCCCATATCCAAGGGGTAACACCTGGGGCCCCGGGTGTCTGCCTGCTGAGCCAACACCAGGCGGGCAGCACAGGGTCTTTGGAGCATTGCATTGGGTAGAAGAGTTACCCATCCTGTGCTGCTGCCAGCATGAGCATGCCCTACTTTGGGCTGTGATGGTATCTCATTTCTGGAACGCCACGGACACGTCGCCCCTTTCTGGCTGGCAATGGGCAGCCCTTTCATGGAGTCTAATGGCCACCTCTGAGGGCTGAGCTTCTCCGAGGACGCAGCTGCTGATGGTGCCGCTGCGGGAGCTGCGACAGGGCCAGCCAAGCCTTGTGGTGGCAATGCTGCCCTGCAGAGAAGTTGCACAAGAGAAAGCTGGGTCTGAGCTGAGAGGACGCCCCACTTGGCAGCGCTGCACGTGCGGGTGGATGTGCTTTCCTCCACCCCTGGCTCTGCAAATCCTGCTGGGTTTTTGCCGTCTTGCCCTGGCACCCACACATACCTCTGCAGCCGCAGCCTGCTGCAGCCTGAGTCCAGACCAAAGTGAGACCTGCGCAGTTGCAGAGAGTGACAGGCTGTCCGCCTCAGAGCCATGTAGACAGGGTGACAGAGGAGCATCAGGCAGCACAGACATAGGCAGGAGGTCCTCAGGCCCACATGGTCAGCGCAGTGTAACACAGGGCTGGAAGCACTGTCCCCCAAGGCACCTGGTGAAGAGTCCTTCCCTGTAGCAGTCCCTGCTGCTGCTCTCCTGGGGCACCCCTGGGGAAAGCTGCTGTTGATCCATGCCCATGCCAGCCCAGGGCATCAGCACCAAACTGGGGCAGGCTCACGCTCCATAGCCTCCTGTTGCGCTTCTTTCCCCTTCACCTCAGCTGGGCAGCTCTACCTAACCAACAGCATGTTAAAAAAAAAAAAAAAATCCTGCCCATCCCTCCTTCTAGGCAGTGCCTGCCCCTGCCCAAGCCTTGCTTCTGTAGGGCTGTGGCCTTTTCTTTCCCTGTGAAATGTTTGAACCATTTGTGACACCTGCCAGGGCAGCTGTGGACATGGCTCCAGAGCATGCAAGGGGACCATGAAGAAGGGCCGAGGGTGCAGGGGGGATCCCAGAAGGAGTAGGCACCCATCACAGCCCCCTTCCTCCGCAGAAGCACAGCAGAGATGAGATGGCGATGGTGGGGCTGGCAGGTGGGAGCTGTCCCATCGTGGGCACTGCTTTCCCTGTAGGGAAGGCTGGGAAAAAGGGAGGGGTTCACAGCTCCGCTGCTGTCAGGGTGGCCCCACATGCTTGTGTCCATGCCAGTCACCTGCTCTGTCCGCAGACCCTCTCTGGAAGACCCACTGTCTGTGTCCCACCCCAGCACAAGACGCACTTGCTGTCCTCCAGCCCATGCCCTGAGGCACCTGCCCCACACCAGCCCTCTGGGCTGCAGGGCCTCGTCCTGCACTCCAGGGACAGAGCGGGCTCTGCCATCGCCCGCACCATCCTCCGGGGCTTACCCCGGGGAAAGGTCAGAGTGATGCTCAGGGCCAAAGCCCGTGCAGGGGCGACCGGGGCTGGCCCCACTGCGCTCCAGCAGCCATCACAGCCCCTGTGCAGGGTGAAGCCATGTGAGACCCACCTGTCCTCCAGGCTGGTAGCTACACAGACCCTGAGCATCAGCTGGTCAGGTGCAGGGTCAGCATGGGGACAGGCTGGGGTCATGCGAGAAGTAACCAAGCCAGTCAGGGCATATGCCTTCACTGCTCTGGGGTGCAAGCCCCTGTGCAGAGGAAGAGCAGAGACAGCTCTGCGTCCTTCCAGGGCTTCTGCTCCATGTGCATCCACTGCTTTGCACTTGGAAGGTGCATCCAGACTATCTGTGCTCCTGCTGCCCGTGGATGCTACATCCAGCTTCAAAACCAGCTCTCAAAGCTCAGGCTCTCTGGGCAGTGGCTGGTTTGGACCTACAGCACACTGCAGCATGGGTTCAGGGGAAACTGAGAGGAGCAGCTCTCCTCTTCAGCTACCACTGTGCCTGAAGGCAGGCAAGCAGCTCTGAGGAGTGGAGGGCTGCCAGGAGCAGACAGTGCTGAGCTCATTGCCTCACCTAAGCCAAAGAACAGCAAGGCAAGAGCAGGATCTGGGAGGAGCAGTTGGGAGCTGGGCCCCAAGGCACCCGGGGAGCCCCAGGGTGGCTGCACAAGGAGGAGCAGTGCTCTCCCCCCACCAGCACCACTCCATACGCTGAATGCTGTCGCATCTTCTCCGTCCCACTGCAGCCGCCTGCCCCAGCACCCCAGAAGAACACGCCTGTGCCATGGCACTCCAGCAGGGAGCTGGGCTGACAGTAGGGGCAAAGGGGATGTGAGAAATCTCCTATGGTCACCCTCAGGTGCTGCAGGAAGAGGAGTTAAAAAAAAAAAAACAACCCAGCCTGCTCCAGCCATCAGCTCGGTACATGGGGGCAGTGGCTTGTGCCAGTCGGGGGAGGCTCAGGAGGGACAGAAGCAAGAGAGGGGAAATAAGGGCATGTGGAAATCTCAGTGGCCCAGATCCAGCACCTGCACCCTGGCACCCAGGCTGCACCCAGGGCAAAGCAGCACCAGCGTCATCACTGCTGTGGCTCCTCCTTCCCAGGCTGGAGCAGCTGGACTGGGCAGAGGATGCCCAGCTGCCTGCAGGGACCAGGACAAGGAGCTGCCAGCGGCTCCCAATGCTCTGACAAGGGCCCCACTGTGCACTCAGCCGCAGGCAGCCCCGGGTGCTGCTGCACCTTGGCCCAGGGCTGGTTCCAGTGCTGAGTGCCTGCCTTCACTCCTCCGGGGAGATGCCAGCTGACCCTTTCAGGGCAAGGGGAGCTGCGTCCAGGCAGCTGCAGCAGGAGCTGGCGGCTGGCAGGAAAAGGAAGACTATCCCCTTGTGTCCCAAAGAAATGCAGCGGAGCCAACAAAGGCAGGGTGGGGGTGCCCTGGCAGGGGCCGGGGATGCCTCTCCCGCTGGGGGATGTTTCCCTGGAGACAGGGCAGCACCAGGGACTGATGCCTCCACACGTGTCCTGTGTTCCCAGGCGCTGGCGGCTCCTGCACAGACAAAGAGGCACTTGATGAGCCAGTGGCAGTGCCCTCACTCCAGGGGTCCCGCCATGCAGTCCAGGCCTGGCAGCTGGGCCAGGAGCTTACTTTCAGCCTGGCCAAGTGTGACCCAGGGGAGGTAGAAGGGGAATGGCCCTGGTGCCAGAGCCACACTGGTAGAAGGGGAATGGCCCTGGTGCCAGAGCCACACTGGTGAGGAGGGCATGAAGCCACCAGACCTGCAGCACCACAGCTGCCTGTGCCTTCCTTGGAGAGCAAAACCAAAGCCATGTACTCTGAGATCAGACAGGGATGCAGGCAGCAGGAGCCAGTGTGGTGGCACTGGCCCCGAGCCTGGCTTCTTGCCGCAGCTTCTCAGCAGCAGTTTGCAGAGCCCAGCCAGACCAGAGCCCACCCTATCACCTGCACACGCAGCCCAGGCTTATCTGGGCATCCAGCCCCAGGCATGGCAGCCCTGCACACAGTAGCACAGCACCATCGCTGCTTGCTGCGGGTGGCCACAGCTTCTCAGAGAGAGGGAAAACAAGGGCTGTGGCCTCAGTGCACCATGCGAACACCCTAGACTGGTACCCACCTTCCCTTCTTCCAGGCTGAGCCAAGGCTTCTGGGTTTTTTTCTTCCAGTCCCAGCTGCCCATGACACTGGGAGTCAGGCTCCTCCTTCCCAGTGAGAG
Organism: Pandion haliaetus; assembly: GCA_013401275.1. Lineage (NCBI taxonomy): Eukaryota > Metazoa > Chordata > Aves > Accipitriformes > Pandionidae > Pandion > Pandion haliaetus. The sequence continues at coordinate 51,720 of VYZV01038444.1, read as the reverse complement.
CTATGGGCTCTGCAACACCATGTTCCGTGTACTTACATGACTCAACACGTCCCTCCCTGCTCAGATGCTTTGCTCAGTGTTCAAGTAACAACAGCAGCCTTAGAAGGGCCCTAATATCCCCAGCCCTGTCCCCCACCCTCTTCTGGGACAGCCAGAGTGGTGGCACCCCTCAGTGGGGGGCTCCCAGCAGGACAAGGAGACAGTGAATTTACGATTTGTTCTGCTCAGTGGGCTGCAGCCCAGGGAGAAGAGGGAGCGTTTAACAGCCTGAGTGGCCCAAAGCACCTGCTTTCTGCACACACTGAAATCACAGGGCAGGGACACCTGGACATGCAGCCTGGGTTCCCAGAGGTCCCCATGAACCTGGTCTTTCATTCCACTAATGTGACAGGTGCCCAGAGTCCTCCAGGCCTCCCAAGGGGTGCTGAAGAGCTTTCTTGGAGCCTTCCCTCCAGTGCAGGCTTAGAGGAGGCTCTCCTCTGTTCCCGCTGTGCAGCTGCAGCTTTGCTGATGAGAAAGGGCATAGCAAGATCATCCAAGAGTTGCCTGTCCAGTCTCATCCCACACAGTGGGCACTGGTCAAGGTAGGTCGCATATGACCAGGACTCTGAGACCACGAACAAATTCAGATGCTGCTCAGAGGGATTTTGAGATAACTGGTACTCTCCTGAGTAGATCAAGATACCCTGGGGCCTGGAGACCGGAAAGACTTTCTTGGCAGAGAAGTTTGCTGTGCCTTTCAGGTAAGGCAGTTGCAGAAGAGGAGACTGAGTGTGCCCCACTGCGTAAGAATAGCCCTGTAAGGTAGCTGAAAGCAAGCAGCACCCCAACGCCCAGCCGGTCCTCACTATAGGCTGCAGGAATGACTTGCAAAAAAAGGAAATGTTGATCCTGTTGCCATAACATCAACCCCCGCATCTGATGCTGGTGACATGGAGTTTCAAGTCTTAAGGAACAGCAGCAATACATGACCCTTCAAAGACATGCAGGCAGGACTGTGCCCCTCACACTGGGTGAGGGACCAATTACCACGAGCTCAGGTGTTCTTGTTCCACTCTGCAAGAGAACTGGGCAAATCTGTACGAGGTGGAGGATCGCCAACAAAGACCTCGGGTTCCAGGGTAAGGCTGGCACTTCAGCAAGGGAAGCAGCAAGGACAATCATGGTCCTGCTGGCAGAAGCCCCTGAAGGCTGTGCGCTACAGCAGGTGAGAGGCTGAGGCAAAGTTGGCCTGTAACAATAATCATCACAAGACCCAGAAGTTCATGGTAAAGAAGTTATTTTCCTGCCTCATTGTTAAATACATAAATTAGCAACCTTACCAATAGAAATACATGTGCTACGAAGTATCTAGGTGAGGGCTGTGGGAGGAATTTCCAAAATGGATGACTGTAACGACAGGCACAAAGGAGGGACTTAAGGCAGTCTTACAAAGAGAGGGGATGTTGTACAAAATGCAACTCACATACTTAGTATTTCTGCTGTAAGAACCAGCTGGAAGCAGAGAAGAAGGCCGAGGGAACTGAGCACAGATGTGGTATCAACAGGCTTTACTGTAGCATGAAGGTGTAATTGCCAAGGCTGCAGCAGGTCATATATTTTCAACAGGCAGCTCTGACAGCCTCCAAAGCTGCAACAGGGACACCCTTGTTAGATGCAAGGGTAGAACACACTCATGGGAGAGGTGTGTGATGCAGAAAGGTGGTGCAACCTCCAGCCTTGAAGATTTTAAGAGCTCAACTGGAAAAGGCCCTGAGCAATGTGATACAGCTTTTGAGTACACCTTGCTTGGAGCAGGTTATTTAAATTACTTCCAGAGGTCCTTTTGTTCCTATGTTTTTTGAAGGCATTACTAAATCCTAATGTTACACAGAGGTCTACTTAACAAAGTTACAAAAAAAAAGAAATTTAAGTAGCTGCAGAGAAGGAGCAGGAAAGTTTTGAGAATAAAGAACGTTTTATCAGCAATCAAAAGTTCTTGGCTTGCTTTTCCTAGCAAAATGGAAGTTTAGAGAGGACACATCAATTGTACTGATGAAAGTAACTCCAGGGAAGAAATGTAACTCAAAAATACCTGGTACAACATCAAAAAAATGAAATGCTATAAAAAGAAGTTAAAACTGGATATGAGAAGTTTCCAGAGAACAGAAGAAAAAAACTGAGTAACACCTTCCGAACAGAAGAGCAGGAGTAGGGGATCAAACTGTGTCAGGAAGCTCAAGAAATGTGTAAGAGCTATTTATCTGTTATGGGTTTGTGTGGCGCGGTTTTCCTTGGTGGCAGGGGAGGGGGGCTGCAGAGGCGGCCCCTTTAAGAAGTTGCTGGAAGAATTCGCTGCCCCAAAATGTCGGACCCGCGCGCCAAAATGTCGGACCCGCCTCTAGGCGGGGAGTGACGGTGGTAGCGCCTCTGGGAAACATATTTAAGAAGGGGAACCGGTAGTGGGGGGGGGAAACCTGAGAGGAACATCGCTGCCGACACTGGAATCATGGAAGTGGAGGGGGAGGAGGAGGCGCCTGAGGAGGCTGATGGCCCTGCAGCCCGTGGTGAGAAGGCAGGCTGTCCCCCTGCAGCCCATGGGGGTGAACGGTGGAGCGGAGGCTCCCGAAGATGGCCGTGACTCCATGGTAAAAACCGCGCTGGAGCAGTGTGAGACGGGAGAGCAGCCCGCGGAAAGGACCCGCGCCAAGGAAGTTCGGGAAGAACTGAAGCCCGCGGAAAGGAACCACGTTGGAGCAGGGAACGAGAGAGGAATCTTCCCCCTGAGGAAAGAAGCGGCAACAACGATGTGTGGCGAGCTGACTCAACCCCCATCCCCGATTCCCCTGCGCCGCCGGGGGGAGGAGGTAGACAGCATCGGTAGTTGAACTGAGCTGGGAAGGCAGGAGGGGTGGGGGAGTTTTGTTCTGATGTTTATAGTTTCCCTTCCTAATACCCTTGTGTTTTGTTTTTGTTTTGATTTGTAGTAAATTAAATTGATTTTTTTTTTTCCCCCAAGTTGAGCCTGTCTTTTGCCCGTGACCATAAGTGGGGAGTGATCCCTCCCACTCCTTGTCTCGACCCACGAGCCTGCCTTTGGATTTTCTCCTCATCCTAACGTGGCCAGGCGAGGGGTTGGGGGGTGAGCGAGCGGCTTCATGGTGCTTTGTTACCGACTGAGCTGACCTGAAACCACGACATTATCCCACTTTGGTATACTCTGGGTGTTAGGAATTAAAACTTGCAAGCAGCAGCATCTCTGAACTGTATTTTAATGAAATCTGGTTCTTTAGAATTTCTGCTGGCCACCTGGAAAGGACAAAGATTTCTTCTTTCACTTTAAAATAAAACTCAGCTTCTACAGAAGGATCATTTTCACCTGAAGCACTAGTGCGCCATCACAATTAACAAAACCTCCAATATGTGTAAGGAAATTGAGAAGACTGGCGGAGCTTGCTCCTACATTTAAGGAACACTGCCCCTCTGTCCAGGAAGGTGTACGGGGGTGGGGGGCTGCTCCTGACTTTCATTTATACCAGGATGCCGAGGCCCAGATCCTGAATGAAAGCAGTCATTACCATACCTGGAATTCAGGTAATAAGCAAAAGTCTTCCCTCTCTCCTGCGGTATGCAGAACTTGGGAGTTCTCCAGGACTATAAACCATTAGTGCTTAAGATTCTCTGTGCAACAGATGTTTAATTTGGAAATTTTTTTGCAAAACATCTATTACACATTTAGCTGCCCAAAGAACCCCAATGGTCCATTTCATTTGATGTTCCTGAAGGTGAGCACCTCTTGGTCACACTGTGTTTTTTTCAAACTGCCAGCTGTAGGGGATTTCAGTTTCCTGAGCACCGAGTTCATGGACATCTTGTCCTACCAGACCTGAGAAGCTGGCTAGCCAGCAAATTCAAACCAAGTCACCTTGGCCACAAGTGGTCTGCTAGGAGCTGTAGTGGGACCCGGGGAGGGGGGGTCACTGCCGTGTGAGGTGAGAGACCACTGAGACCCCCCTCAGGGAGTGGCTGGGCACCAGCCCTGCCTGCCCCCATTCATTCCACCCTGACAGAAAACCCATGGTGGGACTTTGTTTAACCACCGGCTTGCGACAGGATTAAACGATTAAAGCTGCAGTTACTCCCTGGTGCTGACACCACGTTCGATGACCTTTAGTGGTGGCGGGGACCCAAGTGGTGGGGCGGTGGCGGAGCATTGTCCTTGCTGCTGACCCAGGGCCAGATGTGACTCAGCGATGCAGGGCTCCAAAGGCTCAAAATTCCAGCACTCTAATAAAATTACCTGGAAGAGCAAGTTGATCAAAGCAATGCAAGCCTGAAGAAGTGACAACAGAACAGAGGGTCACTTTATTTTCAGCTGGTCAAGGAGTTCTGCTGTTGCAACTTTGCCTCAAAGAAACAGCAGCAAGTGTGCAATAAGGTGACTGTTAGAAAAGAATTGAACTCCAGCTTTCTCCCTCTGATGATCATAACCCACTGCAAGCAGCCTAAGAGGCCATCCTCTTCTAAAAGGATCCTCAGCCTCTGACTTAGCATGGTGACAACTCCACCTTCTTACAGAGACCTCATATTCAGGAACCTCACTGCACTGGCAAGTGCTAATCCCCAACCCCCAAACCCCTCAGAACCACCAAGATTTCATCCCCTCCACTCACGCTTACACAGGGACTGTGTTTTGATCTCCTCCGTGTAGCTCAAATTCCTGACTTGGCTTTCTCTAGCCGAAGTTCAGTATCTTCGAAGTCTAAGTCCTGACCTCCTCTTCCATAACTCAAGGCTTATTTTTAAGTTCCTGCCAGGTTCTTACTTGAGACAACCTACTAGGCAGGACGTTCTGGTCTTCCAGGTTTAGCACATGAATATACCCCAAATGCAAAAAGGGTATTCACACTTTTACCTCAATAAAAACACACAGCAACCTTCCCATCATATGAGGCACAGTTCCTATTTCTTTTAAAAATAAATATTTATAAACAAAAGGAAGAGATTCAGAGAACTACAATGTTAAAAATTTTCCTGCCAACAGCACAAATCTTTTTATGTAAAGTCACAAGAACAAGTTGTACACCAACACAGGTACTGTCTTAAAAACCCTCTCTCTTCATCAGCTGCCATAGTCCTCCACTGCAGGAATCCACATCTCCCATCACAGCAACCAGCTCCTCTGCACTTCTCTAGGACTTGTACTGGGGCTGCTCAGTCTCCTTTTGTGATCAAGTCCTCAATATATGCATCCAGTTCATCATCTGTATTAATATCAATGTCCTGAAACCAAAGGCACAAGAAATACCAGTGAAAAGTGAATCTTGAAGAACAGTGCAAGAATGGACAAGACAGAGCAGCACAGCATACTCTGCAACATCTGTCCTGGTCAGCCTTTATGCCCCGACTTCCAGGACTCTCCAGCTGCTGATATCTGCTGTGAAAGCACCACCAGCTTTCTTTGTCAGAGCCTGACTGACAGTGCCTGGAAACCAGTCAGCACTTGATGCTCTAACAACGCATTCAAGCAATAGTTTTACTGTGCTGGTCTGGTTCAAGTTTGTGTTGGGTTTTTTTTCAGCTTTAAAACACATTCTCCTAATAGGAAGCAACTGCTTCCATCTGCCTTCAGTAGGTTTTCCATTGGGTGGTCTCAATTTTCTGTAAAGTAGGTTTTTAATTTGAAGTTTATTTATTTAAAGCTTTTATTTAAATATACATGTGCTATTTTAATTTACTATGTAATAGTATAAATAATAAATAGATTTCACCATAAATTTTTATATTGTTTGTTTAAAGGTTTGCATTTCTATACATGGGGTTCAGAATCTAGCACCAAATTTCTGCCCAAAAATGGAGCAGAAATACCCTGCAGAACACTGCCTATGCCCAGAGAAATTCTCCTGCAGCCCCATGTTTCATAGCAGAAAGTAGAAAACAAATAGAAGCTGTGCACTATGGACATGCCATGAAAAATCCATCTGTGAAAATTAGCACTCATCAGGACCCCCAAGGCCTGGATCCCAAAAGATAGGCAGTGACAGCAGCTACGCGCACAGCTGCTTCTGATGGTCTAAGCCCAAGTTAAACCCAATTGAGAAAGAGCTGAAGCCCAGTTAAATGTTGGACTAAAAGATCTCAAGTGGCTGGAGGGGCCTGGGTCTCGGGAAGGTTGCTGCTTGTGGGGCAGCTCTGGTTTTGCACCCGTTCCTCACCCACCTCCTGCACTTTCTGCAGAAGGGCCACAATGTTAGTCCTCAGCTTCTGCAGTTTCTCCTCTGTTTCCTTCAGCTTTCTCTCTGAGTTGTGGAGGTTTTCTTCACATGCTTTGGCCCGGGCATCAGCGCGCATCTGATATGAATTGCACAGGTTCTGCAGACCTACCTCATACTGTTTGAAATATTCTTTCTGTAGAAGACAAAACACAGCAGGTGACATATTAAGAAGAAGCACCAAGCATCAAGCCCAGCACTCACAGCTTGTAGAAGAGTCCAGCTACCAGCACCCTGTGACCGCACACCCTGCCCGTGGTCGTTACCACACTCACATTTACATTCCTGATTTGCCTAGTGCAGGCAGCACAAAAATCACATGGGTTTTCACATTCCTCAAAGACCAGAACTGCAACAAAAACTGCCTGAGTTCAGATTAAGGATGCAGCATGTTTTAAAAAGCTTAAAACCACAGTTAGGCTGTAGAAAGATCTGACAGCCTCTGTACACAGTGAGTTTCTTTAGTACACACCACCCAGACAACACAGCTTATTATTGCAAGGTAGGAACATCTATACTTGCAGAAAACTCCAGACAAGACCAACATGACCTGCGGAAGCAGCAGGACCAGTAAGTCAAAGCAGACACCTGAATTAGTAAGAGAAAAGAGGAAGAGACAAGAGAGACTGCCAACATATACACTGCAAGTGAGGGAGTAGGGCGTTTTGAAGACTACCAAATAAGCAGTCGTTTTTGTCATTTGGTCATTTGTAAGTGGCTTTTGTCACCTACAGATGCCTCCTGAAAAGGTGTCCCTTTGTGGTATGTCAGAGAAGAGAGAAGTCAAGAGAAGCCAGTACTATTTCTCTGCATTTCAGCCTGCCTTGGACCTTCCAATACCAGCACGCAGACACTGGTGCAGGCTCAGCCCAATCTGTTCCTTGTTCAAACAGAGGTCACACCAAAAGCCTTAAGATGTACAGATGACTCACAGGTGGTCAGCCTGCTCACCTGGAGAAGTGTGAGGGGGGTTGGCTTCTGTGTTCTCTCCCATTTTTAAGACTGCCTCTGCGTAAGTTAAATTTATAAGGCTGGGGACAAACCAAATATGTGCCTACATCCTATTTCTACAAACCTCTGACATGGACTCTCTTTTTTAAAAGTTTAAAAGCAACGGACAAGACGTTAGGATAGTAGCAGCCAACAGCTTTCCCACACAGATGTATGGTAATTAAAAAAATCCTCAGACAACAACTGTCAAAAGACCAAAGGCATGTTTCAGATGCTCTCATTCTTTTTCTCAGCTATGTTAGTCTAAGGATCCAAATAACCTTTTGCAGAGTGCGATCTTACATCAACAGGATGCACACTTGCTGTAAGAATGGAATGTGTGTGGGGAAAAACCCCAAACTTACTTTTCTAGATATACTGAACTCACCAAGGGAAACGCCAACAACCCTTCCGAGCTCATGGAACTCAGCTCCTTCTTGGAGATAGGAAAATTCGGAGGTAAGAAGTACCGCAAACAATTTCTATCCAGGAAAAAAACACAAAGACAGAACTGGGAGTTTAAAAGACTAAAGCAATCAGACTGCAGCAGCTCACAAGAACTGCAGTGAACCCACCGAAGGATCTGGACTAGTAAGTCTACTGTTTCTTGGCTGCTGCTGGGACCAGTGGTATCTGGCTCAATTCTGACACAGTCTGAGGTAGAAGGTTCAGCCACAACAACCTCCCCTTCCTGCTGTGTATCTGGAGCCTGGTACTCGGGAGAGGGAGGCTTCATCAACCTCACATCCTCACTGCCCTTCTCTACCCTGAAAAAAAAAATATTAAGGGAAAGTCAGGTATCTTTTTCTACATTGGCCATACCTGAAACATTGTTAACAGCTTCACCAGAACCCATACCCAGCTGTCACTCTTAAGACCTCTGGAGTACACAACAGCTGCCTCCATCAAAGCAATGGGCATACTGTACGGAGTCTGTCATGCTCATTGGAGTCAGTCTGCTCATGAAGCACCTGAACAGTCCTGAGCACACATGCTCCCTGACATGACAGCAACATATTTGTCTTCAGCGTCTATGGAAGTAAAATGCGGTCTTCCTCCTGAAAGCAAAACAAGCCTCCAAAATCCAGTAGCTAGAGATAGTTACCAGCGATCCCTTGGTGTGGTGTCTGTAGGAACATAATCAAACTTCACCTTCCAGCGTACTGCATGCTTGCCCATTTCCACAGCTGTGACACGGCCTGTGAACCACTCCTTGTTCACACGCACTTCCACATGCAGCCCTTTATCTGCAAGGAGGACGATGGTAAAGATGTTTGGAAAACATTCAGATGCTGGAGAGCACATTCTGCATGAGCTCTAGACAAGACAGCCACGCTCAGCGAGCAGCAAACCTAAACCTGTGACAACTCCTTCAAATGGTACGTAAACCATAAAAACACCACCGTCACACAGTTCAACTCCTACTTAAAGAGTCAGAAGATGCAAGGAAATTATATGGCATTTTCAGACAGAAGGTTTCTCCTATACTCTGGGCTGTTTGACATGGGTTTTCCAAGCTCACGTTGGCCACTAGGACAATTTGCTACATGCTTCTAGTGGGTCACGTTCCAGACAGCCCCTTAGGAGCAAGCTGAAGAAATGCCCTGCTCTGGCAGAAGGTGCAATACCATCCTGGCTACCATCTTTCCTAGGGGTCTCTCAGCTCCTCTTCTCTCACAGCAGCACAGCACATCTACACACAGTCCTCAGCATTTCCCAGATAACATAGCACCATGATCCATTCAGTTAGGAAGGGTGAGCATGACATCAGTCTACACCATGCAGCCAAGCATCACGCCTGTCAATGTGATGCAGCCCTCAGATTAGAGATGTTCCCACACCACAGCTGCCTCTTGTCTGCTCAAGGGGCTCCTGGCCAAAATGTTTCATGTGAGTTAAGAGTCATCTCGAGGTTTGGGACCCAAATTTACATAAATACTTACTTTAAAAAGCTCATTAATCAAATCACAGGTTTAACCAGTGAGTCTAGTTCTGCAACAGTTCTTTTCCACTGTATTAGATCGTTAGATGATGGAGGCAGTTCAAGGGTTCATTTCTTACCTTTCTGAGCTTTCTTCAGTTCTGCCAGATCTTCTTCCCCAGCACTGTCTGTAAGCTGTGAGCAGAGAGAGCTCAGATTAGCTGCCTCCCACCAAGATTATAAACATGTGACAAATACCTTCTGCTGGGGAAACCAGTGTACTCTCACCTCTACCACCACCTCACTGGAATCCTTCTTCTCTTCTTTCACTGCCACAAATTTGCCCCGTTTTGCCTTCTCCTTCTTGTGCTCCCCCTCCTCCTCAGACCCATCCTCTGTGGTGTTCAAGGTCCTCTTCCGAGTGGTAGAGGCCTGTAGGAAGCAAACAAGCTCTAGCTGTAATTCCAGCATGCTAGCAATCAAAACCTTCCTTCAGCCAAGTTAAAAAAAAAATGCACAGCATCCAGTATTTCATTTGTTAATTAGCTTTTCCAGAAGGTTTTAGCAGGTGCTACGTGATCATGCAAACGCTCACCCTGCCACTCCACATTCTTTTTTTTCTGGAGAAACAGTCTGGTCTAACAGGAAAGAGATGAAACAGGTCTTCACCCTACCCCAAGAGTAAAGTAAAAGTTATCTTGTCCTGCGCAGGGACTACAGTGCAAATCCCATGCAACAGAGCAAGACAGGCTATGCAGAATAGTAGGTAAGGAGCTGACAGTTTTCATCCCATCAAGTCTTACCTGTGGGCATTTGACAGTGGCAGATTTCTTTAGTGCTGGCACTTTGGCAGCTTTTGGGCTGGGTGTCTCACGTGAGCTTTTTGAGCTCTGCAGGACAGCAGAAGGTGGTTTCGTTGTTGTACCTGGTTTGGCAAGAGTTTTTAAAGCACTGTTGGACTTTCCAGCTGTCACAGTGTGCTGGTGTGTCCTGGAAGTGCTGGCCTCCTCCTTGGAGAGCATGCTTGCCAGTTTGGGAGTGCTGATGTTTGGCCAAGGTGAAGAGCTCTTTTTCAGCTGACTGATGGACTTGGGAAGAGGCACAGGTGGTGGTGGTCTGCTGGGTGCGTTCTTGATTACATCAGGTAAAGGAGGAGATCGCGGGCGCTGAGGTCGGGTCTGTGACTGCGTGTTCTGAAACAAATGAGGGTACGGAGAAAGAAAGGATGGAAGATTCAGGCACTGCTTTTCAGAGCAGCTAAGGACAGCACAGAAGAGTACAAAGCCTACAGTGGTACCCCATTTACCTCCTCTGCAGGCCGTGTGGTCACTTCCAGAGGCAGTTTCTTTAAGTCAGCTTGAGATCGAATGGGAGTGGTTTTCTATTTAAAAAAAAAAATAAAAATCAGAAAGGCCATCTTTAAAAGCCATCAGGGCCTGCCTGAACCCAGCCCAACAGTTTTCAAGTTTAAAATCCACAATTATAAGAAGGCATGTTCTGTGTCCTTCAGGAGACATCCCTTCATCTGAACACCAGCAGTCACTCCCATTTTCCTAGCAGAAAATGAAATGCAAGCTGAGATGCTTGTTTTCTGTTATTAAAACAACCCCCAACCCATGAAGGAGCACAGGTGGCACTAGAGGCTGAGAGACATGACTCGGCATCAGCCATTTGCACTAGGAGGTCCCTCAAACATGCTGTGCTTAGCTGGAGACCTCCAGATTCACCTGCAGAGCTTCCAGCTTCTCCTGCTGCTGGCGGATTTTCTCTGTCAGTTGTTTCTGCTTTTCCTCCTGTGATTTCAAGTCTTTCTTCAGAGTTCCCAGTGGCACCTTCTGCTTCTGCTCCGCAGCTTCACATCTAGCATGAAGGGAACGCAAGGCAACCTCAGCAACAACAGCAGAACCTGCACTGCCTTATACACACAGCACTGTCCCCATATCCAATCCCAGATGCAGCAGTAAAACCACTTTCCTTTCCGCAGTAGCCACAATCTCAAAAACAGTGGTTTTCTTCTTGGAAATCATATATACAATTTAAGGATCAAAAGCATAGTTGTTAAAAAACAAGCCATTTACGCTGGGAATTACCAATTCAGAGCCCAGGAGCTAAACAAAGCTTAGGGATGAACAGCTGTGACTGGTTTTCTGTAGTTTCTGTACTCTGGACTTTTACAGCAATTTTCCTTCCTAACAATTTATGTCTTCATATCAATTCCTCTTTTTACAAACTTCCTTTCCATTTAGAAAGGAAAGCTTATTACTAGTAACCTGTGATTAAGCCATCATTTACATGAGCCTTCCAACAGAAGATGCACTTTGCCTTGCCGCCCAAGGCCACAAAGTTTTCCTTTGCAATAATATCCCTTAACTATTTGCTTTTCCCATCCTGTTCAGCTTATGGCCTACAGAACAGTGGCGAGTATACTACTCCCTCAGGTCATCTCAGATGCAGAATCCGGGAAGAGTCCTTGAGGCAGGAGGAAAACGCAGGTTGGAAATACATGGAAGTGGACTGGCATCACCTTCAAATTTCTGGCTGAGCAGCTGGCTATCAGGAGCATTGCCAGAGGAAGAAGAGGGGACTGAGGGGTTCCCAGGCTCATATCCTGTCACAGAACTGAGTCACAGACAGACACACCAGGATCAACCTCTTCAGAACAAAGTCATGCAGGGATAATATGAGATAGGAAAGCACCAGTACCAAAACAACTCTTGCACAATGCAAGAGATCCAGCTGACTCCTACACTGCCTTGGAGGCAAGCCGTTAAAAACTTCCTGCAAGTGTGAGTCCTACAGAGAAAGGGAGGACCCCGCTCTCCTCGTGGATCACACAGAGCTCCAAGAGGCTGATGAGAGATGATTTTATCAAGATCTCTGATCCTGAACCTGCCAACTGATGGGATATCCCCTAGCCTGTGAGATACATACTGTGATCAGCTTTGTCAGTGGAAAGGAGCACAAGCAGCAGTTTCTCCATCGGCCTCTTCTCAGCTGAAGCACTTCAGGGGAGTTTTTCATAGAACAATTACCTCCTTGGCTAAGAAAGTATGTCATCGCTGCAAAATGACTGCCTGACACCAAAGCTGCAATTCCCAAAGATAAAGCTGAACAAGTGGCACCATATGCAAGTTCCCCAGCAAATGCCATCTCCTATGCCATTGCATGGATTGAGGCTGAAAACATTGTTAAGCTGTATCTTACAGCACAAGAAAGTATGAAAGTGCCTGTTAGTTCTGCTGACAGGAAAAAATTAAGACTACTCATGACATTCAAAACCACAGATTGCATCACTAGAGGCAGCAAGTCAGAAAAAAGGAATTATCTTGGTAGTCAGAATAGTCTGCAACTCAGCACCAAGACTTTGGTGATGCTCGAGGAGCTTTGAGCCAGAGAGTCACCTTCAGCTGGTGTTTCAGCCACAAGTCCAAATGCCATTTAGGACCCAACTGGATGTTAGGTAGGAAAAGGGAGGAGAGCGAGCCCAACACTGAAGTGTGACACAGACACACTGCCTTCGCTGTGACAAAGTGAGCGATGGTGCCACTTAGTGACGACCCCAACACAAACTGTGGCATTGGAAGGGGTGACTGCTTTGCATGACAGAGATGGAAAAGGCATTCAGCTCCCATGATTAAGAACAACGTGCCCAGCAGAAACTGAGGTCTAAGTGGACAAATCAGAAGGATGGGCAACAGCTCAGTGACAACAATGAACGCAATGCAGGCAGACAATGCCGAGGCAGCCAAAACCACCACGTGGTCTTCTGATGCCAGGAGACAGTCTGAAGTTCAACTCTGACAGTGCTTCATCTTCAACTTGGCTGGATGAGATTCTGCACAGACCCTTATGGCGTGCAAGCTTGAGGCCCCCCACCCATGGTGGCAACAACAATGCTTTCCAAATCCTCAGTCCTCCCTCAGACAGTACAAATACCTGGAATGGAATAGCTGGGGCACATGGTCAAGACACAGACTTGAAGGTGTCCAAACCCATGGCACAAGAACACAGCAAGAAACATCAGGCAGTAGAGGACTTGGAAGGGAAGTTCAGAAGTGCAGTGACTGCAAGGAAGCCCTGCTTTCTACTGGCACCAACCAAGCCAGAGGAGTGTTAGTGCAACTTCTGTAGAAAACTTTCTGCCTCCTGTAAAAGGACACAACCACACTCACTGTTGGAAGGTGCATGTGAGCCTACTCAATCCAAAAATATTCTAGTTATTTATCCTCCCAGAGTAAGACTCCTGAGATCCCTTTCAAAGAAGCTGAAATGATCAGAAGTTTGGATCATCTGTCCAAAGCACCTCGCCTGCCATTTCCCACCTCTCTGCAAGGGTGATGTGGGACGACACCACGTGTGCGCACACTGCAGAGGCACTCTAACTCGCGCCAACCAACGTCCCAACATGTTCTCACATGAAATGCAGCCAAACCCCTCCAAATTTTCAAGGTATTACAAATACAAAATCTAAATTCTTTCTTTAGTAAATCACGTTCCTGTTAGGTTACATGATAAAAAAGCTCATCTGCACATACACAGAAGAGCACAAAGACAACGGCAGGTGGTGGAACCTGAGTAACACCCTTCCACGGCTATTCCCAGGCCATCCCAGGAGCCACCAGCCCATCCAAGGCCCATTTCCACAAGCCCAGAGGCCCAAACGCAGATCAGGAAATGCAAATTAGGTACTTAGAAGAATAGATACCCTGTTTGGGCTCCTGCCAGGGCTGTCCCAGGGCAGCCTCAACCCCAGTGTCCAGTCAACACAAGTGGCTCTCCAAGGCATCTTTTGGACCAATGGGAGGAACCAAAAGCAGCTAAAGAAAGGGACCGAGATGATTTGGAGGGGAACAAACATGGTAAAAAAGAGAAATAAAAGGCTAAAAAGAGCCACTTGTACATTAACAGTTGGCTGATCAGTACACTTTTTGTACTAAACTCCATTTCTAACTGTTTTCCTGGGTGAGGGGCTCTATTCTGCATGCGCATATGTGTATGGGGGTCCAAGTGCTGGTAGCTGGAGTGAAACCACTGGTCACAGGGGCCTGTGTGCCTGTGTGCCACCAGCTGCAGTGATTGCAGGCGTGCACATGGGCATGTGATTCACAGCAATCATCAGGCCAGACAAGCCAGCAGGGAGGTGGCCTGGGAGCAACAGGAGGCGGTGTCTAAGGGTAAGCCAGCAGGAGCTGACTACTGGAGGGACCGGGGAGTCCTGCTAGACTGCTGGAGACAGATATGGGAGTGTAGGCAGAGATGTGGGCACCTCTAGGCAGGAGGCACCTGGGAAGAGCAAGAATACAGATCTGCTACAGGGTGGAGAGCATTTCCAAGGTGAGACACTAGGAGGTCTGTAGTGTGTATGTGTTATCTGTGTCCACGTGAGGAGGTCTGTACCCCTCACCCCTTGGAGCTGCAGGCCTCAGGGCTCATCTATCGCAGTGCAAATAACCAGAGGGACAGGATCCAGGGGCCAGATACAGACGTATTTCCGCTAGTGGTCCTTCATCCTGATCAGCCAAGAGGGAGAAGAATGAGGCTGCTGGTGTGGTTTGCATTGAGTGCTGCACATGTCCACCTGTGTTGATCTGCATGGTCTATCTGTGTTTGTGTGTGTGTCTACCAGCAAGACATTCCCAGCCTCACTACTGCTTCCACCTGAGTAGCTGGAGGTGTAGCAGCCTCTCCTCGGGCTTGCAGATTTGTCCCTCTTCGTAGCTCCACACCAGGGCACAAATACGTGCAGCAACAGGGAAGCTAACATTGGTACTTTTCCCATGACAGGTGCCAAAAGGAAGAACCCAGAAAATCAATACTTTCCAAATATCAACATCAACACTTCTTTGCAGCCTTATCAGCCACAGATGTTAAAATTTTTATTCCAATTAAAAGTTACTACCTGGATTCATTCCCTTTGTCTTTAAGCACTGAGCCAAGGTACCTGAATTACAGCTGAGCAGCTTCCCTCATTATACAATAAAGACAAGAATCAGCTTCTAGCAGTGTCTCTCTCCACAGAGAAGCAGCAGCCTAGAGCAATCATTTTCCTCATTCAAATAAATGACTAGGTTCTACGTAAATTTTCTAACTGTGAAACACACCGCTGTGAAATGAATCGACATGTTGCTCCCTCAAATGTGCAAATGTCATTCTTGGGCTCACTGCAACTCAGAGGTATTGCTGCAGTTTGTGTATTTAATGGGTTGGACCTATAGTAGCAATAAAAACAATTGTGAAGATCCCACTGAATATATATTGCTCCTGGCCTGCGCTTATGACTATTCTTCAATTGCTATCTATGCTACCTACATTAAAATTAACATGCATAACCTAAGGCTACAATCATTATTTCCAGTGGCAGTGCAGAAAAATTATAAAGGAACCTAATTTCACCAAATCATTGGTTGAGGTTGGAGGGGCCTCTGGAGGTCATCTGGTCCAGCCCCTGCTCAGGACCATATCCTGGAATATGTCCATGGATGGAGACTGCATATCCTTCCTGGGCAACCTGTGCCTGTGCTCAGTCACCCTCACAGGGAGAAAGTCTTTCCTGATGTTCAGAGGGAACCTCCTGTGTTATGGATTGTGCCCATTGCCTCTGGTCCTGCCACTGGGCACCACTGAGAAGAGCCAGGCTCCATCCTCTCTGCACTCTCCCTTCAGGTATTTCTACACAGTGAGGAGATCCCCTTGAGCCTTCTCTGCTCCAGGCTGAACAGCATATACTGGTGCCTGGGGTTGTTCCTCCCCAGGGGCAGGACTTTGCACTTCTCCAGGTTGAACCTCATGAGGTTCCTGTTGGCCCATTTCTCCAGCCTGTCCAGGTCCCTCTGGATGGATGCACGACCCTCTGGCATATCAGCCACTCGTCCCAGTTTGGTGTCATCTACAAACTGGCTGAGGGTGCGCTCTGCAATTTTTATATTGCACAAATGCCCACCAATGTGTCAGCTCCAGATACATACATCATCACTGTTTCACAGACTGTGAGCACAGCTTAAAGGTATAGAATTACTGCCTATCCCTCCAATTGTTCTCAAAGAACAGATGACCAGAAAAAAAACCCAAACATGCAGATAACGCTGCAGAAAAGTCTTTATATTAACTGATTCTTACCTGTTTTGTTCAGGATCAGGGTTCATAGAGCATACCCAGCTATCAGGGTAATTCTTCTCCACTGAACTCAGCTGGAATGGGAGAGTCCGCCATTTCAGACATACATCTGTTAGAAAAACACTACAGAAGTCAGAAATATACAGCCTGAGCCACAAGATCATTTTTTTCCATAGCACTTCTCAAGTCCATTTAACGCCCAAGGACCACACCAATTTCCAAAGTATATCCAACGATATTAAGACTAGTGGCCAAAAAAAATGGTGAGACAGCCACAGGATATACTGAACGAATTCTTGCTTCATGCTCACTGTTATGGGTTTGTGTGGCGCAGTTTTCCTTGGTGGCAGGGGAGGGGGGCTGCAGAGGCGGCCCCTTTAAGAAGTTGCTGGAAGAAGTCGCTGCCCCAAAATGTCGGACCCGCGCGCCAAAAAGTCGGACCCGCACGCCAAAATGTCGGACCCGCCTCTAGGCGGGGAGTGACGGTGGTAACGCCTCTGGGAAAACATATTTAAGAAGGGGAACCGGTA
>VYZV01038444.1:19370-34673 GCA_013401275.1 Pandion haliaetus | reverse complement strand
AGAGAGGAATCTTCCCCCTGAGGAAAGAAGCGGCAACAACGATGTGTGGCGAGCTGACTCAACCCCCATCCCCTGTTCCCCTGCGCCGCCGGGGGGAGGAGGTAGAAAGCATCAGGAGTGGAGCTGAGCCGGGAAGGCGGGAGGGGTGGGGGGAGGTTGTTCTGATGTTTAGTTTCCCTTCCTAATACCCTTGTGTTTTGTTTCTGTTTTGATTTGTAGTAAATTAAATTGATTTTGGTTTTTTCCCAAGTTGAACCTGTCTTTTGCCCGTGACCATAAGTGGGGAGTGATCCCTCCCAGTCCTTGTCTCGACCCACAAGCCTGCCTTTGGATTTTCTCCTCATCCCAACGTGGCCAGGCGAGGGGGTGGGGGGTGAGCGAGCGGCTTCGTGGTGCTTTGTTACCGACTGAGCTGACCTGAAACCACGACACTCACAAAATGCTTGGAGGAAGACCTCAGATCTTGTACAAGGCATCCGTTACAAGAATCTGATGAAGGCTGGCATCAACCGATACTAGAGGACCTCACATTCACTGCTGCAATGACAGCACGTACAAACCAAACTGAACAGCCAGTCCTGAAATCACTGCTCATCTCAGAAGTCAGTCTCTTACTGCTATCAACACAAGTCAGAGATTTATCTGTTATAAAACAAAGAATTTATAATAATCTAATAAATTTTAGATGAGCCAGGAAGACAGATCTGGCTTCCAGAGCATTGCTGCCTACCAGAAATTCACCAGCTTAAAAAATCAAGTTTTGCCAAGAAAATGCAAACATTCTTAAATCAGGCCCTGGAAGGATGTCAACAGCAGAGGACAAGAATGACAGGAAAGCCACTCTTCTTTTGGAGGAACTTGGAAAGGACTGAGAAAACTGTCAAGGCAGGAGGACCCAACAAAATAATTCCACAAGACTGGCCTCACATTCCTTGCTACATCCTCATCCCTGAGTCCTGTGGGGAAAATGAGGGCGACAGATTTTGGTGTCTCTCTACTAAGAGACAAAGTAGTTGTGTTGAGATCTCCCTTACCCCCATAAGCACTTAGCCAGAGCTGTTTAGAGGTGCACAGAAGAGAACCTGCATTAAATTTGAAAGTCGACTGTAAATGGTTTCCTTCTGTGCTCACACCTAGTACCGATTAGCAGGCCAGTGCATCAGAATACAAATTACCTGGCTGCTTTCCATCGCCTATGGGGAAGTTTCAGATCTTATTCTTGTGTTGGGATGGGTGGCTTTGGCCAGTTCCAATTCATATGACATTTCTAAGCCCATTCTCAATACTGCTACTGGCCACACCTGTCCCATCCTGTAAGGGCACCTGAAGAACTTCGTGGTTACTAAACCGTGCAGGAAAGGAACTTTATGCCAAGATGTCTAAGTGTACCATCAAGTGCAGACAAAGGCAACTCACAGAAGGAGACAAGACCTAGAAGGGGATAATGATAGCGAAGTTCATCTCAAATCTCCTACCCATTGAGCTGCTCCCCAGCTGCAGCCAGAAGTCCCTCCCCCCTTCCCAGGGAGGACCAGCCTCCTACTCGCAACCTTGTTGGACGCACCGCACTGAATTGTGGTAGGGATCTCCATGGCTCTCCGGCGCTTGTAGCGGAGTTCACTGGATGGAGGCTGGTTCCAGTTTGCTGACAAATAACCAAATTCATCCCAGAACTTGATGATACCTCTCTGGGCTGGAAAACAAACAAGCCCTCACTCAGTATGCAGCCACTACCACAAAAATCACCACCTGCACTCTTGGCTGCCCTCCCCCTTAGCTGCCTTCCAGCCACCAAAGTTTCCCCTTCTAGCTCCTGGTAATTGTGAAGCTTCATTACCTATAGCAACATCCTTCCAATACTGAGCCAAATGCTCTCCCATCGCCTTCAGCAAGTGTCGATACTCTTTGGCATCAGCAAAGTCTTGTTTATTATGGGTTGGCTCCAGAACCAAATAGGGCACATCCACCACGCCTACTACTCCACCACATGCCCTGGAAGAGGGACACACAATCACAAACATCATTAAACTACCAGGTTATTGTTCAGAGAAACAACATTGAAAACAGCAGGTTACATACGCACTCAATCACCCACCCATTCCTGCAGCAGTACTGGTTTTAATTCATCAGCTTTCTAAATCAGACTCAAGCCGGCATGCAAAAAGTAAGGTGGGCTTAAATATTTGTATTTGCTTTCAAGACCTATTCTCCCTGTCCCTAGAATAAGGCAGTACTGCTACCAGTATTCATGAGCCCCAAAGGACCAAAATCTGTGTAAAGAATTCTCTGTCAAGAAACCAGGGAAATACTGGGCAATATTAATTATAATTTATTTTTCAGAATCCAAATTGAAGGCTGACAAAATGAGTAAGCCTCATGCTCGTGGAGAATGATTAATGCAGAACAAGGTTATTGCACAGCCTGTTATATGTAGGAACATGCCAGGCTTAAGCAGAAAGATTGCTGAAAAGTCTCCAGGAACTCACATGCCACCCTCCAGCTGTGGGCCCACCTTCTCATACATCTTTATCAATCGACTGCAATTATAAATGAACATGCCATCCAATTCACGCTGCTCAATATTCACACCAAAGATAAAATTCAGTTCTTTGGGTTCCTTCAGTGCCCTATAAGAGAAGGAAACAGAGTCTCAGAGATGTTGAAAACAAAACTAATTATTGGCTGTCATTAGAGAGAGGGTATGGAAAACCAGCACCTTTAAGCATTATGGGTTTACTAACACCTGTCCTGTAGTCTGCTATTTCTAAAAACCACAAAGCTTTTGTTTAATGTGCATTACAAACATGAACAAAATACAAAAACTTTGCAATACAGACACCAATTTAGGCAGGACAGTATCTGTTCAGATAATTTAATTATTTATTTGGATATGTTTTCTCCTTCAGGATTGGATTCTGGTTTTTATTTCAGATCTGCTTGTTCAAAAAAATTACAGTTAACTAGTTTTATGGAAGTATTATTAGGTACAGACTGGTCCTCTCCAATGCTATTTTGGTTTGTATTTTCCAGATGTAGATGTCTATGCTAGACAAAGAATGGAAATTAAGATTTTGATACAACACTACAGTCTTGATATTCAGATTCTGGAAAAGCTATCGTAATCACAATTTTTACAATGCTGTTACTCTAACTTCAAAAGCTGGACGATATAACACACAGCCCAAGCAGAGCTTTTTTTCTCAAAATGACAGGATAGCAATTTGTATGATTTCTACTTTATCTATGCAGCAGATGAGTTCAACAAAAGTTGGCCTCAAATATGTTTGTGAGCACATACGGATTTCTGAATCTGAATCTTTGATTATCAGGAATTACATCTCCTGTGATGCAGAAAGCCTCAAGAGATTTAGATCTCTGCTTTATAAATCCAGCAAAACCCCCGTGTCTCACAAACAGAACTATTGCTCTTCAACAGACTAAATTAAGTAACTTTCACAGCATCCGTGAAATCCATGCTAAGGATTTTTCATAACGAGGATCCTCAGTTTCAGGCTGAAGGCATCATCAAACGTGAGGTCCAAACTTGTAACTATTGAAAGGCATACTCTATACCACAGTCCTACCTACCCCTCTCATTTCTGACCCCCCCTTATTTTTCCCCCCACATCAAATTCTTAGCACTTACATGCTTTATCCCAATTAGGAATTTGACTTCTCCTTAAGTGATCAGTTGAAGATAGTGGAATTCTTTAAAATTATCTGTTGACTGTCTACTAATATTAGATATTAAAAGAACCTGAGCTGTGCATGCATGAGCACTGTGCAATAATAATCTGTAGATATAAGATGTAAGTCTGTCTTAGTGGTCAAGCATCTCAAAATAAATCCCTGAAACAGATTCATTTCATGTTCATTTTCTGTTTAAAGACATCCTCTTCCCCACACAGACGCACAGGTACCCTATAACACACCTTCCTTTAAAACAGATGATTCTAAATAAGTTAATAGGAAAACACCTGGAATAGCAGCTTTCAGTAATTTTAAACCTAAACCTTTGCCAAGAGGTGTTCTGAACACCGTCAACATAGAAGCTGGGCTAGAATGTTACCCTTTTGGTCTCAGCTCATCCAGGTGGACAACTGTGATTTGAAAACACGAGTAGGTGTGGCAAAACACCCAACTCATGGATTTTCTTTTTCCAACTTCTGGAAAAGGATGTAGAGCCTTAAATATCAAGTAACAATGTGCACTCACCTACAAAATAGGAAGGGCATCTCCTCATTTTTATCAGAGAGGACAGGAAGTCAAATTATCACCCAAACCATGGAAAATTAAGTGGTGGGCCAAAAGCCCAAGATTTTATTACTAGGACTTTAGTATCTGTCCTACCCGCTGGATTTATAACCTGACTTTACACAGGCTTGGGAAACCAGGAAGCATTTCTTTCATTGATGCACCCAGCACCAGAGAAACAGCAGAAAACTGTCCTAGGACATTCTCTATAACTCGAGAGTTTTCTGAGAGGCTACAGAAATTGTTTCATACAGAAGTTTCCTATTATACACACTTTTCAGGAATTTCTTCTGTTTGCTGGATAAAATACAAGATTATGGAAAAGCCTGACCCCCTGAACTGTCTCTGATCTCCAGTGACAAATGCAGGGACACAGGAAAAGTCATATGCCTGCCCAGAGCTGGCAGAGTGCCTGGCAGCTCTCGCCTGGGAGCACACGTGGCCAAGCCTGTACAGAAATCCAGACAAAATGCCTTTTCCTCTGCTGTTGGTTAGCTGTCATATATATCTATTTTCTTCATCATCGCGTATTTGAAACCTGACTAGAGAAAACCTTTTGACGTACCTACAATTGTGGTATCCTTCCAAACTGGCTGGTTTACAGTTTGTGGCCTACATGCCTTCTTAGATTCAAACAGAAAGAACTGCTGAAGAAAACTTGGAATCTCTCATTTCCAGCTAGTCAATAAAGGGCATAGAGAAGCTATTTTCAAACAAACTTGCATTGTCCAAGTTCTTTATTTATTGTTCAGCTTTTTAAAAGGAAAAAGCAGGAAGGCCAGAAGACCATTCACAAAATTTTACTTTGTGCACTAATGTCATCAAAACCAAGTATTAAAAGACAAGCTGTATATGGAAGAGTACATGGAAGCTGAAGAAAACAGCTTCTCCCAGGAGTTTCTGCATTCTTCAGATCTCAGCTCTAGCACTTTTCATTAAAGCTGTATTTATTTATTTATTTTTAACATCTTAAGATGCATTAGGTCTATCTCTGGCAACAAGTCTGGGATAGTTCTGACCTAAGCAGCCATGTAAACTAGCATGCAAAACAACTGGGTGGGAATGGAGACTTGGTATATATAAATCCCTAATTTTCTCAGACTCAGCATTTGTTTTAAGAGCATTTGTTTCTGGTTACGATTTAATTTGTTAAATGCATATGACAAATTTGCAAAAAAACTGTATACAAAGAGTGAAATATTCCTGTGAGTACATCGATAGCAAAGTTAATTGCAACCAGAGCTAAGTTAGAACAATGTCTTGGGATTTCACAGCACTGACTGTAACAGAACTCAGCAAGTTTTCAGAAAACACCTATACAACTCTAAAAGCACTGTAACTTGCTAACATTTGTTTGCCTCCCTGAATCTTACCTGCAGATGTAAAAGCAAAAGTCAAAAAAGCTGATATGAAAACCAGGTAACCATCACAGAAAACAAGCCAAATCCAAAGATGTCTTTCAGCAAGTAAAAGGGGAACAGTAGAAGCAACCAGAATAGCAAACTCAATCCCCTTGATTTAATAGCCAGGGCATACAGGATGCCTACAGATATTTAAGCTTTGAGCTGAACTGCTCCTTCTACCACACAGGCAAATTAGGAGAGACATCTGACCACGTGGAGTGAACAGCCTGGGAAAATCAGAGCTTTGAATCACCCTGCACTCACCGCTGCTTTGCATCCTTGATCCTCTTCTTGACATCAGCCTCCCGGCGCATGGTTATTGCAGAGTTTTGGACTTGACGTAGCGTCACCTGCAAACAGGCATCACACAGTAAAACTCCTGCTGTGAAATTCATGAAATTAACTCACATTCCCCTGGCCTCTTCTCAGAGGCTGAAATCAAACAAAGCACTTGGGAGCTGGGGGTTGCCTTCCCGCTCAGGATATATTGGAAGTTGTGGACAGAGAAACATCAGCACGCTTCCCACTTGGGCTGGAAACCACATGTAGATGTTGAAGCATGTCCAGTGGTGATGAGATCACAGAGCTGCCTGAACACTGCTGACAACTCACCACTGACTGAAGTCGCCCCCTGCTTAACCTACACACCAGGTGCTACCACTGGGTGCTGACCAGCCAGTGCTGCTCCAAAGCCAGAGCTGCTTCAAAGCCATCACTCCGAATTGTTCCTCAATGCCTAAAACGTGATGTGCTGCCAAAGCACAAGGCTCACCCTGGACTCTCGCGTGAGATCCCCTCCTAGGCGCAGCTCAAGGGCACGGGCTTTACTCTCCGCCTCACGAGCCTTCTCCTCCGCTGAAGCACACAGGGAAAAGGATTATGTCAGCCATTCAGTACAGACAGTGTATCATAAGGCATGTACTTGAGGAGATCGATTTCCAGAGAGCCTTTGCTGGACTGACAAGCACAAGGGTACAAAGGTAACACAAAAAGGTACAAAATAAAACCTTACATATGAGAGGGCACCACCGACGTGCCATCTTAAACTTGCTCAGAGTTCGCAGTCAACACAGGCATAATAGCAGGGCTAAACTCAGCAAAAGCACGTTTAAAGGAAGGACCCATGAGGAAGCTGGTGAGGAACTGGAAAGAGTAAGGATGCAAGTGGCCCTGCCTGCTCTGCCTGGAAGCATGAAGGCAGAGAAAGGCTCTCACAAAATGAAGACCAAGTTCAGGCTTGAAAAGGAGTTACATACAGGCAATTTTCTTGCAGAGATGAAGGGAAAGGACTACTCTCAGAAATGCCTTTATCTTTGATAATTGCTAAATTTTGCCTGGAAAAAACAATCTGTGCTACACACAAAACAGGACACAGTGTTCTGAAAACCTACCACTACACCTGATCTTTGCATGCAAGAAGTTTACGGCTTAAAAGATACTCCCCTTTTTGCTTCTCTCCTAGACGACCAACAAGACTGCCTGGCAATAGATACACATCACCCTCATATTGCTTAAGATTCATTCAACAAATTTCATTTTCAGCGAAGAGATCCCTTCCTAAAATTGAGACACAAGGTTCTTTGGTAAATTAGCACCATGTACCTTGCATCTGCATGCTCTCCATCCAAAAACACATTGGATACAACCCTCTTATGTTCCCTTTCAGGTCAGAAGCCTGTTCTGCTCACAGCTGTATAAGAACTAGTTGAGTGAGTAATCTTCCTCTGTCCCACAGGCTATAAGGTCCACGGGGGTAAACATGGATTGGCAAGTAATGCCCTGCTTGGGCAGGGCAAGTTGGAGCTGCAGCTGCCACCTGCAAGCACCCAACTCGGGCACTGACCTTGCTGCAATGCTCCTCATGCTAGCTTCTGAGCACAGAAATTTCTCAAAGAGGATGCAGCAACACTGCAGCCTTCATGAACTGTAGAGATTTCTAACAGAAATAGACTGGTATAAATAAAGTAGGAACGGAAATGTTTACACGCAAGATGACTAGAAGAAACAATAAAGCACAGGTTAAAGGAGTGCATGTGCTGACAGGCACAGACACGATTTGTGTCACGATTTGTGCCACTTTCTATCATATTTGAGAAGTTGTGGTGTCTGGTGAAGTTCCCACTGACTGGAAAAGGGGAAACATAACCCCTACTTTTAAAAAGGGAAAAAAGCGAGACCTGGGGAACTACAGGCCAGTCAGTCTCACCTCTGTGCCCAGCAAGATCATTGAGCATATCCTCCTGGAAACTATGCTAGGGCACATGGAAAATAAGGAGGTGATTGGTGACAGCCAACATATCTTCACTAAGGGCAAATTGTGCCTGACAAATTTGGTGGCCTTCTGTGATAGGGTTACAGCATCAGTGGATAAAGGAAGAGCAGCTGACGTCATCTACCTGGACTTGTGCAAAGCGTCTGACACTGTCCCACATGACATCCTTGTCTCTAAATTGGAGAGAAATAGATTTCAGGGATGGACCACTTGGTGGATGAGGGATTGGCTGGGTGGTTGTACTCAAAAGAGTTGCCGTCAATGTCTCCATGTCCTCAGGGGTCAGTATTGGGACCGGCGCTGTTTAAAATCTTTTTTGGCAACATGGACAGTGGGATTGAGTGCATCCTCAGCAAGTTTGCTGACACCACCAAGATGTGTGGTGTGGTCGACAAGGTGAAGGGAAGGGATGCCATCCAGAGGGACCTTGACAGGCTTGAGAGGTGGGCCCATGTGAACCTCATGAAGTTCAACAAGACCAAGTGTAAGGTCCTGCACATGGATGGGGCAATCCCCAAGCACAAATACAGGCTGGGTGATGAGTGGATTGAGAGCAGCCCTGCGGCAAGGACTTGGGGGTGTTGGTTGACAAAAAGCTCAACATGACCCAGCAATGTGCACTTGCAGCCCAGAAACCCAACCGTATCCCTGGCTGCATCAAAAGAAGTGTGACCAGCAGGTTGAGGGAGATGATTCTGTCCCTCTACCCCACTCTTGTGAGAACCCACCTACAGTACTGCATTCAGCTCTGGGGCCCCCAACATAAGAAGGACATGGACCTGTTGGAGCAGGTCCAGAGGAGGACCAAGAAGATGATCAGAGGGCTGATAAGAGGTGCTCCAACCTCTCCTGTGAAGACAGGCTGAGAGAGTTGGGGTTGTTCAGCCTGGAGAAAAGAAGCTCTGGGGACACCTTATAGCAGTCATCCAGTACCTAAAGGGGGCCTACAAGAAAGCCGGAGAGAGACTTTTACAAGGGCATGTGGTGATAGGACAAGGGGTAATGGCTTTGAACTGAAAGAAGGTACATTTAGATTAGATGTAAGGAAGAAGTTCTTCACTGTACGGGTGGTGAGACACTGGAACAAGCTGCCCAGAGAAGTTGTGGACGCCCCCTCCCTGGAAGTGTTCAAGGCCAGGTTGGATGGGGCTTTGAGCAACCTGGTCTAGTAGAAGGTATCCCTGTCCATGGCAGGGGGGTTGGAACTAGATGATCTTTAAGGTCCCTTCCAACCCAAACCATTCTATGATTCTATGATTCTATAATTCGGAAATACAACTGGTACGCACTGAGGGATGGTGCAGCTTACAACAAGGCAAGCCGTAGGCCTGCACCTTCGTAGCAGGAGGGCAGCAGTGCAGCTGCAGCACACCCCACGAGCCATCTCCCTCCCTGCTCTCCCAAGAGGGAGACAAACTGCAGCTGTGAGACACCCAGAACAAGGAAACACCAACACTGGAGGAACGACCTTGCCTAAGATTTACAGAGCATGAGGTAAGCAAGAAGATGACAGGATAGCAACTGGCTCCTACAGATTACCAAGCACCTCTCCAAAAAGCAGCACTCAGTTGCCAGCCAGAAGGCATACAGATGCTGTAGCCAGTGTTTGATAACTAGCATCCACCGTCCTCCATGCCATGGTCAGCATTACTTGCGGAAATGCACATTTTTGGTGTGTGCAGGTACAGGAATGCAAAAGGGCACACTCAACTTACTTAGACCATTACAATAAAAATCACCTTTCTTTTCTATGCAGTGTTACATTTGAGCTTTGTTCCACTAATTCCCACAGAAACAGGCTCTGAGGTTCACAGCAGCTTGCCAGAACTGCACTGTGTGGCCAACTTCATCATCAAGAGACAGCTTGGCTAAATGTGAAAACACAGGTGTTTGGAGACTGCTTAAAACACTTGGTCCATTTAAATCAAAGCTTGTACAGTAGAAGCTGGTGGGCTAAATGCAACTGTGTCTAGAGGGAAGAACACAGCGGTGACCCATAAGGGCATAGGTCAAACCTGCTCCACTAATGCAAACTGAGAACGCTGACAGGGAATGATTCAGTTAGGAGTCTGAGGGTTGAGGCCCTAATAGGCAAAAACACATGCCCTAAGCAGGAAAACGAGCATACAGCAGCTAAAATCTGCATTCATATCCTCCCAGGGGACAACAGGCACAGCATACCCATGGTACCGCCAAGCAAGTCACTGGACACAGGAAAATACTCCAGACTAACATCCAGTGCAGAACATAGTTGTTAACGACTTGCAGTATTGGACACCCACATAATTTCTCACCTTTTCTATCTGTCTGCTTTTCAAATTTTGTAAGAGGATTTCTTGAAACTAGGCAATGGCAATACCAAGATGCCTCAGTGCAATATTCAGTCTTGGTTCAGAAATACACAGAAAGCAGCTGATGGTCTTTTCACACATACCTTGCCCAGGAATGGTACTTTTTCCCTGGGTCCATCCACTCACTTAGGGATCTGGATGCTACAGCTTATTGTATGAGGCAGGAAGTCAGTTCACAGAGAATGAAGAGTGGCTTTTCCTCATCTTAAATACATGGTTGTCTTCACTCATGAGCCATGGCTCTTTTTGGATATGCCAAAGCCATGTCACCAAGAGTCATAGCTGCTCATACATCTTTTTTTCTTTTTTTTTTTTCTTCCCCCTTCCGCCCCTATAGGTATTTTTTGGTTATTTTAAGTTTTGGTCCAACAAGCTCATAAGCTACTTCCAGAGACTCATCAATCCCTCTGCAGAGTTCTACAGTATGATGGATTCCAACACATCCCTGGCAGGCAGCCACAGCCCACTGGAACTGCAGTTAGCTCAACTGAGACCCACCATTTCTCACAGTGCACCTCTAGTTTTGAAAGAGAAAACTACAAATCATTCCCTGGTGAAGATCCCTCCTGAGTGGTGTGCATCCTCAAGAGAAAACGTATACTGGAGATGACAAGAAATTAATCTTTTCTATCAACAGCAGAACAAGAGAACTTGGTTGTTACAGATTAAATTCATTTTACTAGAAGCAAAGAAATGAGATCTGTGCCATTGAAGCTGAGGCTAATGCTACAAGAATGTTTTAGTCCTGGAGGCTTCATGGGATCAAATCTTGTAGAAAACAGTTCGAGATCTGCCGTGAGTTTTCACCACCATGTTCAAAACCCACTTCAGCACCAGAGGCAGTGCGCTAGCGTTGGTGATGAAAATGAGTTTATGTTTCTGTGCCAGTGGTATTTGTTCTTAGCACTGGGACACGGAATGGCAGTATTCTTCAGTGTTAAGACACTGAAGCTCACCTTTTAAACATCATGAAGGCCTCATGGACTGCTGCAAGAAAAAAGCCTCTCTAAATCATGCTATCTGCACCTTCTTGAAAGGCAATGCAAGTGTGTGCTGAACATAATCTAAATCTGAAAAATTAATTCATCCATGAGGATTGAGGCACAGGATAATATCTGCTTAAATGTCATAGTTTCAAGTCTATCTTGTTAGGTTGTACTTCATAAAGAAGGAATAAGGAACATCACGATTTACACAGTTTCATTTTGCTGCTTTGCTTTAGCCAGGGTCAAAATCATGCTGCCCTTAATGACTCTGCATAGGCTGAATGTGGCACTGTCACTTGTGTATCTGACCTGCACACACACGCATACGTGCCTAGAGCAGCTCTTACACAGGGAGAGAGGACACATGCCTCTGATTGATTTATGATGTTTGTTTATGAGACCTACCAGAAGATATAGGTCAGCATGTCTTACATCTTCCAGGATTCTTCCTTCACTACAGCATTTCCCCATCAGGGGTTAGGGAGACCACTTTGTATGTTAAATCTGTGCAAATTTAATGAAGTTATATGCTATATTTATATGCTTATATAATTTCTATATGATTAATATCCAATAATGACAAATTGGGCTTCTCCTGAGGACTGCAGGATTTAAAAGGAAGGGAAGACTAGGTGGACAAAAGGTATGTCTTGAAGGGGAAAAAAAAACAAGAAACAAACCAGGACTCCCTTGTATACCCAGAATCACTTTACATCAAGTGACAGAATAAAAATCTACTTTTTGAACAACTGCCTCAACAGGGAAGGAACAGAACAGAACCAAAAGCTAATGATACGCAAAAGGTGAGAGCAGAACTGTGTGATAACAGGGTGGCAGCTTAGCCAGGCTTCACATGGAGCAAGTGCAGACAGCTTTGGCTCCAAGGGTTGTTCTGTACATGTATTGCCCATGGGAATTGGTCTTAGGGAACAATGTACATTCCTTCCATTGCATGGAAGTAAGTCTGGGTCATCTGTAGTGGCTGTAATAACTAATTTCCTGTGCAACCATAATGATCAAGAAGGGAGCAATTTCAGGTCATAACCAGCAAGGCAGCCTCTTTCTGTTCTTTCCTTCACTACAGCAAAATCAGGATGCATGCATAACCCGAAGACTCACCTATCCTTGCCATGTGCTCTGCTTTCTTCACCTCTTGCTCTGCACGGGTCTTGAAACGGTTTGAAGTATATTTGTACATCCTGCGATGATCAAAACTTATTAATCAGCAAACTCAGCAGTAAGGTCAAACCAAGATTTCATCACTGTATGAGAGAATAAGGTCTCCACATGCTCCTCTACTCTCTCAATAGATTCAATAAATGGAGAAGGAGGTTTACACATCAGGAACTGGACATTTTTGGACGCAGTTAGGCAAAACTTAAGTCAGAGATGCTTTAGTAGTAGCTGCAACCACAATACCCCCTTTTGCATTAGCTACTGGGAGAGAAATATATCCATATTCTTGGAGGAAATCCCAAGGTTTAGAGGAACAACATCAGAAGCAGAAAGGAGTGAATATATATGGAAAGCTTTTCAAAAACCTCCCACTACAGATAATCCTTCCTTTCTCCTGCAAACAGCTTTCCACAGGTGCAGTCTGACAGTGCCCATCTCCACAAAGGGCTAGCTCAAAGCCTCTAAGTGGCAGAGCAACTCTCTGAACAAAGCTTCAAGTTTCAGCTCTAAAGTTTCAGGACATTTCTGTGTACTACACATCTGACTCACAACCTTGTAAACCATGCTTGAATTGCAGTCACCTTCCCTATATCATAACATGCCAAATGCAGATCACAATCTGACTGTCTACTGCAGAGTGAAAGAGGCAGGCATGTATAAGAGGCAGAAGCTCGTGTCACCTCTGTGCATAGGCATCTAATTAGGGAAGAGATGACACCAAGAAGGATGATCAGAGCCTGCAGGAGCTCAAACTGCCTTAAGACACAAGGTTTTGGATGTATCAAGAGGAAAATCTCATCGCAAATAACTTTTTATGAAAAAATAAACCTTTCCAGCATTTAGCCAAAGCAAAAGTCACTAGAAATGCTGGTTTTAGAGTGAGGTGGAAACAAATAATGACATAAGGCTTGATTGACCAACTCATTAACGTAGCAGGAACTACATTTAGATCCCAATGAGAGACAAGATCCCCCCAAATGGCAGATAATCTATCAGGATCCACGAGAAATCACTTTGCACAGATGAAAAGTTTCATTTAGGTATGTTTCTGTGGGCGAGCACACATGGGAGTTGATACTGATGTCAGAAATAGTCTCACCAACGGAAATTCCTTGTTCCCAAATCCAGAAAATTCACACCACCAGCACAGCCCACTTAAGTACATTTCTGCATTTACTAAACTAATTTTCTGCTCTTCATAAGGATCTCCTCACCAAGCAGGTGCTAACTCTTCCAGAAATCACCCAATAACCATGTTAGGAGATGGAGAGTCAGGTTTTTTGTGGTGCCACCTCCTCAAATCTACTTAAGCGTGATTAAAGCTACCTGGGGCTGAGAGACAGAACACATTCTGAAAACCAGACTGCTTTCAACATGTTAGCATAATTAAATTACCTCATCCACATCCCACCTGACTTTCCAGAGGAAAAAAAAAGAAAGAGAAGCAGGGTGAAGCTGTATTATCTCAACATGCCCAGCTCATGAGGCAGGGCAGTACCTGAAGAGGACCTTACGGACAGCACCCCCTTTGCAACAGGGTGCAGTGTGAGCAATTGCAGGGTGTCCCAGATAGACACCAGGAGCCATCACCACGCCCACCCTACTGTTTCACTTTCTTTTCCAACACCAGATGGCTTTAGTCACAGCCCAGAAAGCCCCTAGTCAAGTGGTCTGGAACAGTGTATCTAGCAAAGATGTATGGAAACAGGTCAGACAGACAAGTCTACAGGACTTTCACAGCTTCAAGACGTACATTACAACTGCCTTGACTGCCCTTGTGAAGGGACACCCTTGCACATGGCCTGGCTATCTTCTCAGCCCATGCTGCTAAACATAGTCAAACAGTTACTGCAGGAGGGAACAGATGGAAGCAACCTTTCAGGAAACACAAGCCATTCCCAGGGAGGCTGGTACTGTGGTATCACACCTGCAAACACTGGTGAACGATCTGCACAAAACCAGCCTGCCCCTGCCACCAGGATGTTACAGGCTCCAGGAAGATATGGAGAAGCCTTGACCCATAGAACCACAGCTTCCAGAAAAGGCAGATGACAAAAAAGTAAGAAGTGCCCCGCTCAGGAGACAAGCTGTTATTCCTGATGAAGAACAGCGCAATGGCAGCAAAACCTCAGTTTTCAGTAAAGGCACTTAAGTACCCTAAAGCCCACAATGGATTTCCATTCTTTGTACTCTAAGACCAACACATTAACCTGCAGACAAGCCACTGTACAAGCTTTTCCTTCAGAGATGAAGGCAATCTGACTTACAGCCCTACTATAGGAGGGGAGCCACCACCTCCTGAAGGCAACCTCCCGAGCAGATCTTGAAATAAAACCAGAGGGCAGAGAGACAAGCCAACGGCTGTATCTACCAATATCGAACATAAGGCATGAAAGCATCACTTCGAACAGAAAGATAACTGGCCCAAAGTTTGCCAAGAAGTATGTAAAAAGACCACAATCAGGACTGTCGTGGTTTCAGCTCAGCCGGTAACAAAGCACCACGAAGCCGCTCACTCACCTCCCACCCCCGTGCCTGGCCACGTTGGGATGAGGAGAAAATACAAAGGCAGGCTTGTGGGTCGAGACAAGGACTGGGAGGGATCACTCCCCACTTATGGTCACGGGCAAAAGACAGGCTCAACTTGGGGAAGAAACAAAATCAATTTAATTTACTACAAATCAAAACAGAAACAAAACACAAGGGTATTAGGAAGGGAAACCAAACATCAGAACCCCTCCCCCCACCCCTCCCGCCTTCCCAGCTCAGCTCCATTCCCAGTTCTCTCCCCCTCCTCCCCCTGGCGGCGCAGGAGAACAAGGGATGGGGGTTGAGTCAGCTCGCCACACATCGTCTCTGCC
>VYZV01038444.1:0-19044 GCA_013401275.1 Pandion haliaetus | reverse complement strand
CCTCCCAGAGGCGGGTCCGACATTTTGGCACCGGGGAATTTTCCAGCAGCTTCTTAAAGGGGCCATCTCTGCAGCCCCCCTCCCCTGCCACCAAAGAAAACCGCGCCACACAAACCCGTAACAAGGAGTCATTTGTCAGCTCACCATCAAGTAATGACCTGCCCTTTGCATGCCAGGCTGGTTTATAACAGACTTTCTTATAAAACAAACCACAGAGATGGACAGAGGTGTCTCCATACTGACAGATGAATGGCATTTCCTTACGGTAGTTCACTGGCCTTTATCAGGAGGATATGAACAAAATTAAAACCTGTTTAGGCTCAGGCATCACGATGCTTCCCCAAAGACTAGCAAAGAGCCCCTAAGTACATACCACACACAGCACACCATCTACTTGGGGTGTAAGACAGGACAACCTTCACTGCCTGTTACCCAACCCTTTGCTGGACCAGGAAAGCTCAAAAGTTACCTGGCCTAGGCTACTGAGGCTCTGCAAAAAAAAACTATGCTAAAAAGCAGAGCATTGCTGCTGCATCAACTGTCCTCTGAAGTAACACCTTAACAGTGGTACACTTCCCCTGTGTGCCCCTATACAAATCGGAGTCCCTGTTAGAAGTACAGGGGAGTAGTATTAACCTGCAGAGCACTCAAAGCTCAGTAGCTAAATGGGGATGCGTGAGCTCTGGCTCCAACTCTAAAAGGAAAATCCAGGGCATAAGCAACCCTTTTCAGCAGGTTCAGGGAGAAAAAAGAAAAAATCACCTATAGCTGTAAAAGCAGAGTAACTCCACTCAGGATGGACTGATTTACTGGTTTTCCCTCAGGAAAGAGCCACACAAGGCAGACTAAGCTCTGCTCAGGTGTCTGAAGGCAAAAGATTAAGTTTCCACAACCTGTACAGGACACAGTGTGGGCACCTACCCCAAGGGCTGTGCTGGCTCTCAGAACCCACAGTGAAGGCTTTGATGGCTCGTCCTGATGGCCACACAGCTTCTGCAGCCCAAACCTGGCATCAGGAGTCTGAGACCAGAAGGAAGCAGTCTGGACACTCTCCAGAAAGACCTGGTAAGGCTACGATAATTGCCCGAAGTCCAAGAAGATCTACACTGTGCTCTACAGGAAGGCCTTGTTTGCACAGTCTTTACTACGCTCCTGCATGAGTGGGGATTTTAAATGTCAATGTCTTTACAGTGCTGGGGAATTTTTATTGGCCTACCACCATAAGCTGATCTACAAGGAGTCTGCAAAGATGTAGCACAAGCAGATTTGTTAGATACACCTGCACCAGCACCGATCCTGTGAGTGTCAGCATGGGGCACCTGAGCCCAATGTTGGGTTCATCCCCCAGCACCAGCTCTGTTTACCACAGTTGGCCCCTGAGCACTTGGCATTACACCATTGTTATGAGACAATACTGCAGCATTTCTTATCTCATCATCCAGTATAACCCATTCTGTGACTGGGCCTTCTTGCCCTCCACACCAGATCATTCCTTGGTCACAAATTACCATGGCTGAGCAGTTAAAATTTGAATTTCCCCTTCTACAGCTGCAACTATTCCCCGAAAACAATGAAAAGCAGATACAGAATTGGTGACAGGGACCCAGAAAAGCTGCTGTCTAAATTGTCTAAAAGCACAGTCTCTTTTCAACAGGAAACAGTCCTACAGTGTAGAACAAAATTTTCATATCCCTCCTCAGGCATCAACTACTGACCACTTGAAGAAGAAGATGCTGAGGCAGATGAACATCTGGGGTGAAATGGTCCATGTTATATTATCATGACAATGCTAGCACCCTCCCACAGTGGTGACATCCTGTCTTTGAGCCTTGCAAGAAGCTGGTCTCTGATAAGATAAAAACCTGTGCCCTCCTCCTCTGCTTTCTCTGTAGAATACTTTTGTTGGACTGCAGCACAAGAGGAAGCAGCATATCGCACTCACATGTAGGTAAAACACAGTCAGAAATTCAGAGATTCTCTACCCAGCAAACCAGGATTTACAGTGGTGGTTCAAGCTGCACCTACCAACTGCCTTGTACAATGAAACAACTGGCTTACTGAACAAGGGGAGAGCAGTGGCTGTAATCTCCCCTGACTTCAGTCAAGTTTCTGATACAATTTCACACATTTTCATTTAAGAAGGTGAGGAAGTATGAGCTTGACAGCCAGACCATGCTGTAAGTTGAAAACTGGCCAGGCTCTTAGGGCAGGAATCGGTGATGTGATATCGGATTGCAGTTAGTAAAAGTACCTGATAGGTTGATAGTGGGCCCATACTATTGAAACACTACTGCAATCTGCAATGCTACATTAAAACAATCCACAAATACTCTATAAAATTACTACTATTTTATTAAGACAAATCATGTTATCTAGAATGCAGCCTGTGTGCTCCCAGGGACAGAAGAACACTATTGCCTCAAGCAGACTTAAATACATGTTTTCCTTTCCCCTGCCATCCTTATAACCTTTTCCAGTCCCTATTAAGCCGACTGGCAGCACACCTCAGCTCACTGCCAAATTTTTTGTTTAAGGGAATTTAAAAGGAAGACAGGGAAAGTTATTTCCCAATCTCTATTCAAACCTAGATCAGCTACATATAAAAGTTAATTTTCAAAGCAACTGTTTCAGAGTGCTCAATCTACTTTCTTTTCAGTAATAATTCTAACACCCATTATATGTATTTCCTTGTCTGTCTTAAAAAAAAAAGTTACCCAACAGTTTTGTATGGATATGGCATTTTGAACAATCAGTATCTTCATTTCTTTGTTTGCTCTGAAAGGAAGCCAAATTGCACAAATTACTCAGGTAATTTTCAAAGGCATCAGATTTTCCACTATCTGCCTCTTTTTCCATGACGTCAATACCATATCCCATTCTCTTACGATCTGTTTCTGTGGCTTTAACATGGAATTATGCAGGATACACCTGGAGAACAAAATGCTAAACCTTGTCTGTAAGGAAACTCCAAAAGGTCCCACACATCTGCAGACTTTGAGTCCAACACTTACCTTGGCTTGTACAGGCAGCATGAAAGTCGTTTCGTTTGTACTTTGTGTCCATTTATGAAGATCCTCATTCTGGGATCAATATAAAGCACAGCAGCATAGGCACGGAAGGACCGGCGCTCAGGCTTTCTGCAAGAGAGGGATGCTTACGGAGACTGAGCAGTTTGTTCAGCATTTCCTCATAGGACTACCAGCAGACGTTCTCCCAGTCTGGTCCATGTAGCCCAAAGATGACTCCATCGATTCATCCCCTGAGTGATCAGTGTCTCTTTAGTCAGAGTGCTCATCTTGGAGTCTCTTTCAGTCTGCATTCTGCTTCCTCTTTCCTTCATTTTTTTCCCCTTCATTCCCCTCCAATTAAGAAGAGCCATGACATACAACTGTCACAGAGCCTCCTCCTCTATCCAAACCAAATGAACAAGTTTCTCCACGGACAAAACTTGTAAGATTCTCATTTCCCAATAAACTGCTACCTAGGAGCCAAGTGACCAACAGAAGCACCTCCCCATGCTACTCTGCACTACCCCTGGTGTATTTTAAGCACCTATGGCAGAACTCACACCTCATGAACTGTAACTGTTCCAACTTGCCTCATAGCCATCTACTTCAAAATATGCCAAAGAGACAACCTTCAGCAAGAAAGCTAGGTAAAAGAAAAGGCCTTTCTACTTTAATTACCATACAGCTACATTAAGTGAGGCTTTTCTTTTCAATTTTTTCTACCTATGACTTCTACACATTTTCTATTGAGCTGTACATTTTAAATACTGGTACAAAACACTGATGCAGATATTACTGTAGCTTGAAAAGGATGTTTTGAATACAGCTGGATAATAAAGGTCAAACCTATAAACTGGAACATTTAACACTAAGTGCATGCCCCACTTGCTAGTGCATTCTCTTACCCTTTGGTTAGTCAGGAGTATGCTCTGACAGAAACTGCACTGATGACACACAGAAATGGTATCACAAGGTTACGAGGAAGAAGCTCCTTCCAGTGATCAGTGGTAATCATGAAAGCTCACCAGCAGGCATTAAAGAAACTGAGAAGCATATTAGATCACTGGAGATCCCCAAGGAATTTGCTGCACCTGTGTACTCAATAACATCAAGCTAACACATACAGAAATAGCTAGGTTTACAGTGTTTGAAACTGTATTTCTATGGGAAATTCAAGCACTTCAGGGAAGAGGCGTGTAACCTCATAAAAAAGGTAAAGCTTGCTAGGTGTGCCCATGGAGCTCTGGGATTTAATCAAGCATTTGGCTCAGTTCAGCTCAGTTTTTCCTTTTCAAGCTAATAGTGAACAACTTGGCAAACACTCAGCTCTCCCTGAACAGGGCCCTCTGCTCCTCCAGCTGCCCTCTGAGCACATCCTTCTTCCTCCTCTGCAGGCAAGTCCAGGAGCTGCCCCTGCTCCCAGAAAGACATGGTGATATGCCCCACCTGCACCCACCCGTACCATTTGCTCCTGGAGGCTGACCTGTACAGTGCCTCACATTTTGCCAGGGTTCATTTAATCACAAAAATGAAGATCAGTTTGAGAGCAGCACAGGCTCACAACCAGCTGTCATTCTGACAAACACATCTTTGATGAGTGTAGAAAATTAAACCTATAGCTTAGGGCTCCTTTGTTTTAAGGTGCCTAAAGAAGGGCAATGAGTTTGCTGCTTTGACTAAGCTGAGACAAGCCAACACAGGCATCCACACCAAACACACAACCATTAACGCCTGCAGGCCATTTACATGCATGAACCCCAAACTGCTGAAGAACAAACTAAAGGTCTTCTAAACTTTCCAATTCACCATAGAAAGAGAAGCTTTTAAAAAACACATGCACACAGTATATAGCCAAACCCCATACATAATTTCATCAGAGCCCAAGGGCCTGTAACACCTGCCACACTTACGTTCCCTCTGGGGGTGTTTCTGCCATCTGAATGTCTCGGGGGTCAGAAGTCACATCCAGCTCTGGCTCTCCATTATCCATTAGTTTGAGGTTAAAGATGATCACAAGGGTGCCTGAGCAAGTAACAAGATCATCAGATGAATCCCAGCCAAACCCCAAATTCCTTACCCATGACCAGCACTGTCCATATGTACCTTTCTCACCACGGATCTTATTAAACTGCTCCATCACTTCCTGTTCTGATTTGAAAGGGGAATACTTGTAAATTAGCTCCGTCTCAATAGAAAACTTCTCCATGTTGTCAGTCACAGGCTCCCAGCTTTGTGCATTCCAGGTGGGCAGGGGAACGATGACCTGCAGATCACATCGTACCAAGAGCGACTCAGGCTTACCCATTCCAGTCAGCCCCTTCTGCAGATCACAGCCGAGTGACTTACCCCTTCTGATAGCCCCCTAAGTCACTGCAAGAGTCCTTCCTAGCTTTTGAGTGGTTTGCCATATCCGTCAAATGCTCAAGGACCCCTCTTTGCCAGCCTCTGAGCTGCCTTCCTACAACACCTAGTCTTAGACTGAACTATTCCCAAGTAACCTGTATGGTACTGGCTACTCACACACTCAGTGTCTTTTTTCCCCTTCTCTTGTAACAACTTTCATAATACTAAAAAAACACCCAAACTTTGCTTCTTTAAAAATGTCAACCTTTGTGCTTAAGTCCTCTCTTGAACTCAAATATCTTTCACTCATATTTATCCTGATCCTACTCTTTATTATTTTTATAGGATTCCAGCAAAGTTATTAGTTTTTCTGTCATTTGGAACAAAAACACAGATAGAATTATAGACTGCAGCTGCCTATCAAGGACAGGGAATACTGTCCTCACTTTAGAATTGAGGTCAAGCCAAAATTTCTGGCTCCAGAGTCACTGTGGGAACTACTACATCACTGTTCCCAACTTGCTTCAGCCATCAGCTGGCCACTAGCAAGCACTGCTCCCTCAACAGCTTCTTTGTAGAGCTCCCTCCACTATCACAATGGAAAATGCTTTCTGTCATGGTTTAAGCCCAGCTAGCAACTAGGCACCACAGAGCTGCTCACTCCCTCCGCTCCCTCCCAGTGGGATGGGGAGGAGAATCAAATAAAAAAAAAGTAAAACTCCTAGGTTGACATAAGAACAATTTAATAACTAAAGTAAAATAAAATAAAATACTAACAATAATAAGAATAAAATATATTCATAATTGTTCTAATGAAAAGGAATATAATAAAATAAATTTTAAATAACCAAACAAAAACACCCAAGAAAAGACAAATGATGCACAATGCAATTGCTCACCACATGCTGAACAATGCCCGAGCACTGATCCATCCCTCCTGGCCAACTCCCCCCAGTTTATATACTGAGCATGATGTTCTGTAGTATAGAATATTTGGCTAGTTCAGGTCAGCTGTCCCAGCTATGCTCACTCCCAGCTTCTTGTATATCTGCTTGCTGGCAGAGCATGGGAAACTGAAAAATCTTTAACTTAGGATAAGCACTACTTAGCAACAACTAAAACATCAGTGAATTATCAATGTCATTCTCACACAAAATCCAAAACACACTGTACCAGCCACTAAGAAGAAAATTAACTCTATCCCAGCCAAAATCAGGATACTTTCTTAGATACTATCCCAGTGCAAATTTAAAACTTTTCATTATTGGCCTTGCCTGGAAAATACTTGAGCCCAAAAATACTTCCATGTTAAGAGTCTGGATACAGAACAATAATGACTGAATTATCTATTAAGATATACAAGTTTTCAGTAGGTAATCACACTGATTTTTTATTAAAAAAAAAAAAAGATCTTAAGGAAGAGACATGTCTGGAGTTTATGACCTGCAGGTAACAACTTCAATCACACCTTTAATTCTCTACAGAAAATCAAATCAGAACAATAAACTTAAATATATCCCAAACTCAAATTTTTTGGAAAAAGGAAAATGCAAGAAGCCTGGGCATGTCCTGCACTCAGCATAAGCAACTTCAAGAGACTGAAACAAGCTCTTCAATCTTGCTGTAGTTTAGAGACCTCTCAAACAGAATTAAAACCAAAAGGAAAAAATCTTTGATAAATCTGCAGAACGCCTACAAGTGTATCACCAAGAGAAAACCATACACTGATCCAACCAGACTGGCAACCAACACTGACACAAGACTCTTCTCCTGTGGCAGCTGGGAAAGTTCAGATGAGATGAGACAGCATTCACCATATTAGTTCATTACAACAAAGTCCATGCAAACCTCATCAATGCCTTCTTCCTCATGGAATGTCCGTGACAAGAGGAGGCAAGTCATGGTGTTGTCTTTCTTCGTGAACAGGATAAAATCCTTCCCAATCCTCATGGAACCCCTGAAGACAGATTTCAGGCTGCGTGTTACACCTGATGCACAGCACTTTCTAGAAAGCAGACCACATTACTGAGTTTTTTTCCCATTATATTCAATTATCAGATGCCAAAACCAGGTAAGGCAGAAGAAGGGCTTAAACAGCAACTACCATTTCTCTCTAAACATATAATTCCTTTCAAAATGCATCTCAATATGGACATTTTCATAATGTTTCAAAACATTTAACACTAGTCACAATTAAAAGGTGCAGAAGTACAGTACGGCTTTCAAGGCTCATACTATGTAGAAAATTTAAAAAAAAAATCTTTTTTTTTTTTATATCTAAAAAACATGACAAAGATGAGATATGACAATAACCTTCAAATATACGAGCAGAAATGTAAGTAAGAAAGCGATTACACACTTCATTTCCCTGTACACAGAATGAATAGCAGCAGACAAGTTTCTGGGAGACAGACAATTTATTTCCTAATGTCTAACTTGAAAGACTCACTGACACTTCAGCTAATGCAACTTAGCAGCTAGTTGTCATGAAAACGGACAGTCCCATCTTCCTCCCCACTCTCCTATCCCCAATAGTACTTTCCCCATCTTCTGCTTTACCTTATTACCCAACTTATCCAAAAAACTTTAAGAGAGAAAAATTAACATTGCATCAAAAGAAGGATTAGTGTTCTGTCAGTTTAGTTCTCTTCAGATTGACTTAATGCAATACCAAAGCCCACCGTTCGCATGTTTAGGCTTCAGTCTGCATTTCCCAGCTGTAATATAGTATGCCTCTTGCTCAAGGTTAAGAACAGGACAGAGATCTGTCCTGGAAGTGCACAGGCAGGATCTGGGATCTGTCCTGCACTGCAGCTGGATCAATAGTATCTCAAAATCCCTTAAACTCCCTTTTTTTCTTTCCCCCCAGATTATAGAGTCCCACAGATTTCCCCACTAGGATGCATATAAATAATCAAGCCACATGGAACAGCATAAAGCAGAACAGCCGATCAGAGTAAGCTATAAAAGCCCTCTAACTTTCCCAAAGACGTCAGTTCACCACAGCAAACACCTTTCTCCTTCCTAGCAAATCCCCTCCAACCAGTAAGATTTCTTTCCCGCCTCTGTTC
This sequence comes from Pandion haliaetus, assembly GCA_013401275.1. Lineage (NCBI taxonomy): Eukaryota > Metazoa > Chordata > Aves > Accipitriformes > Pandionidae > Pandion > Pandion haliaetus. The sequence goes on along the minus strand of VYZV01038444.1, from coordinate 10,622 downwards.
CTGTCACTTAATCCCACTCCTTTTCTTATTCCTTCCATCATTCCCCTTCTCCTCCATGCATTTGTTTGATTTAAGAAAAAAAGAAAAGATTTAAGTCCACCTGACTTGCACCAGACAACTTTCCTAGGGAGAGGCTGCAGCGCTGTTCTGCTCCAATTTTACTATCTGTCTGTCAAAGGCATATTAAGGTTTTGTTTCCTGCTCTGCCTTTTTTTTTCCACAGCTCTGATCTGTATCCTCTGCATCATACAAACTTAATGGCAAAACACTGTCATCAGCTTTGAACAGACTTCTCTGCCAATGAAGAACTACAGCAGATGTTCATAGAGCTCCTGTCTACCAAACCATGGCATCTTTATTTAGATTTCTTTTTTTTTTTTTTCTAGAAAACGAGATATACACCTCCAAGCAAAAAATACACTTACTAACTCAACTCTAACCTCCATAATCTCAGGAGGCTGGCTTTTGTTATACCTACGATTTCAAGCCGTTCCCATACTGCCCAATTTGAGTTGACTCAGGTGATCGCTTGGCTGATTTACCAAATTGAATAACACTGGCAGCTTCATCTGGAATGAGAGACAGTGAACAAAAAAAAGTTTATTTTAATATACAGACACACACACATATCTTTTAGATAAACTTACTGCTGTAAGTAGCACAGAAAGACTATAGCATGGAAGAGGCCAGAAGCCCAAGCCAAAGTCTCATCCTGAAGCTATACCATACAGCCCCATAAGACACCACGTTGCTTGATGGCATTTACATTACCAAAAGCTTTGTACCGGTGCCATTATGCTGACAAAAAGAGTTTTAAGTTTCAGGCTGTTGTGGTTTCAGCCCAGATGGCAACAAGGAAGCAGCAGGCCAATTGCTCGCTCCCCCCCTGCCACCCCCTCCGGTGGGATGGGGACAAGAATCAGAAAGAAGAAAAGAAAAAGAAGATAGAACCTCGTGGGTCGAGATAAGGACTGGGAGGGATCACTCACCAATTATGGTCATTGGCAAAAACTAGACTCAACTTGGGGAAAAAACAAAATCAATTTAATTTACTACAAATCAAATCAAAACAAGGATATTAGGAAGGAAAACCAAACCTCAGAACACCTCCCCCCCACCCCTACCGCCTTCCCGGCTCAACTCCACTCCCGGTTCTCTCTCCCTCCTCCTCCCAGGGGCACAGGGGAACAGGGAAATGGGGGTTGGGTCAGCTCGCCACATGTTGTCTCTGCTGCTCCGTCCTCCTCAGGGGGAGGACTCCTCACTCGTCCCAGCTCCAGCTCTCACATCCCACCCCACGCTCCGCTGCAGTTTCCCCTTCTTAAATCTGTTCTCCCAGAGGCACTACCACCGTCACTGACTGGGTCAGCCTTGGCCAGCAGCGGGTCCAACTTGGAGCTGGGGAAGCTTCTAGCAGCTTCTCACAGGAGCCACCCCTGTAGCCCACTACCAAACCCAGGCCACACAAGCCCAAAACACGGACTAGGCCAGTGCCCCATGCAAACTGCACAAAAACGTTTCTTTTTACAAAAAAATGTCCACAGTACTGGAATCTGTTGTGTCCACCACAACTATCAACTTGCTCATAAACCAAAACATACCCTGGGACGCTGCAGCTCTGCTGTACTGCATGTACTGCTGACACCACAGATTCAAAACCACTGGCAGTGGAGCATAAGTCAGTACTATAAAAAGGTCTTGAATTCAAGATAAACATTACTTTTTCTTCATGGCGTTGAACTGAACACTATGATTAATTAATGCACTAGTAAGACAAACGCTAATTTTCACAGCAGATTGCTGGACTACTGACAGCAGGACAGCTGTGGGTGAAAAGACAGTATAAGCAAGTACCACAGCAATTAACAGAGTATTTTATTAGCACAGGACAAAATGAAAGGACATGATGGCTTAAGAGCTGAGAGGGTCTGTCATTTTTAGTTCAACCCTTTTTATTGTTCAAGGGATAAAGCCTTTTAACATCATTCATAGGACAGAACAATTCCTCTCCCTTCCCGCAAGAGATAGCAATCATTTCACCATAGAGTTTACTTGGAGAAATGCAATTCCAGAGACAAGGAACATGAAGTGCCTTAACAGGAAGGCTAACAACAATCACAGCCCTCAAATGTGTATACAAGCTGTGAGGGAGCACAGGACATCACTCACCCCACCAGCTATGTGGAGGCTGAGCCCGTGGACAAGCTGGATTTAAGCACACAGGAGACTTACCCAGGTCCACTAGCACTCACAGTGAGTTTTTACAGTAAGATGTTTAGTACTAACACCATTGGTAAAACACAAAATCACAGAGCTGGGTGTCAGAATGCCATTTTCCATTGAAATGACATTCAGATTTAAAGCCACAAATTAGAAGGTGAAAATACAGGAGAAAAACTGTACAAGCACCTCGCTGCTTCAATTCAGTATGTTCATAGGGGACATCCATAACTATTTCAAACTGAACTTTTGACTGCATGAGAGTACCTCTTCCTTTCTTTCCGCCTACTATAGTATTTTCTAGCCAAACAAAGAAAACATTAGATTATCTCATATTTGAGATCTGGGTAAGGATACTGATTATAATATTACTACTACTACTACTGCTGCTGCTGCTGCTGTGTTAGTTTTAAAGCCTGGTCAGAAAAGAGGATATTCTAAGATGACTACTGGAACCCTTTTGCTATACAAAAAGTTGTATCAACAACTGTTTTTATGAAAACTTTGAGAAGCCTAAAAACGGTAAAGACTAATTGTCCGAAGTATTTCCTCTCTCAGAAAAGATGACCATATGGTTTATCACTCAATGCTGGATGTCCAAAACCACCCTATAAAGATTCTTCTTTCTGAGCAGAGGGACAAAGATGATGCCAAGCAGAGGAGACTACTTGGGAGAAAGGGACATCTCTCTCTGCTCCAGGCTCACTGTCTTTGGGAGAGATCTAATCTTTACCTCCTCCCAAGAATCAAGGTATAAATGGAATTTTTTTCCACCTTTTTTGAGTTAAGGCTCTGAATGGAGTTTCACTTAAGGCTATTTTAGTCACAATGTTTTCGTTTTGTCATGTCTCAGAGTTACTGGATTTAAAAAAAACCAAACTCCCTGGCAACAAAAAGGGGGCTGATGTGATCTATGCCAAACAGATGAGAGAAAAAACAATCCAAAGGAATTCACTCAAAATGGCAGACTAATCTTCAGAGCCCAATAAAAGGAATCAAGGGCACAGATAAAAATTCTCCTAATAAAAAACATCAGACGCCTGGAATGAAGAACTGAGGGATGGAGCTGTTTAGTTCCTGAGTGTTGGTCCTCCAAGACAGCAACAGAGAATCCTCCTGAACAACAGACAGGCTGTTACAGCATACAGGCTGGCTGACACACAACACACCGCTGACATCCCGCAGGCAGCTGCCTGCTCCCCCGCTACGGGTCACAAGCCATACCTCCCCACTCCCCTGCTATGGGTCACAAAGCCACTAAAGTCAGTCCTGGCTTCACCCTTTGAGGACAGTCCTCTCATATTTCGAAGTTCTCCAGTTGAGTATACACTAAAGAAGGTCCCAATCTGAGCACAGAAAATTATCCTTCCTGCCTTCTCCATAAATTCATCTGCTTGCAGGGGACTCGACAGCATCCTCTAAAAATATCCCAGAGCCAAAGTATCTAATTTACTACCTGGGAGAAATAAGCCTAAACCAAGATTACTTCCAGTCAAGCTTTCAGTGGCACAGGGGAACAAGGGAGAAGCTCTGAGGTCTTTCATCACCATAACAAACACAAGACACCCAGGCACCTGAGGGAAATGGCTGAACACAGCTAGTGATTGACAAATGGATTTACCGCAGGCAAGTCACACCTGAGTGACCTGGTCACCCTCTACAACAAGGCAGCACTTCTTGTCCACATGGAAAGAGCAGTGGATGTTGTTTAGCCGGTCTTCGGCAAAGCATTGGACGCTGTTTCCCACAGCCTTTTCCTGGACAAACTGGCAAGACACAGACCAGATGGGTGGTATGCAGGATGGATAGGGAACTGGCTCACAGGTCACGCTCAGAGGGTGATCATCAATGGTTTTTACTCCAGTTGGCAGCCTGTCACAAGTGGGGTCCCCCAGGGATTGATGCTGTGCCCCATGCTGTTCAACATCTTCATAAGGGATCTGGATGACGGGATCGAAAGCACCCTCACCAGGTTTGCTGATGGTGGTGAGCCGGACACATGGGAAGGGAAGGGAAAGCCATCTTAAAGAGACCTGGACACGCTGGAAAAGTGGGCAAGCAAGACCTGTATGAAGTTCAAGGGAAGGGCAAGGTCCTGCACCTGCGTTGAAATAACCAAAGAGCCCAGTACAGGCTGGGATCTGTGTGGCTGGGGAGTAGCCTTGCGGAAAGGGACCTGCCAGTCCTGGTGGACAACAAGCTGAACATGAGTCAGCAGTGTGCCACTACAGCGATGAAGGCAAATGGGATCCTGGGCTGCATCCACAGGGGCATTACTACAGAGATAAGAGCTGTAATCATCCCACTCTACTCAGTGCTGGTCAGGCCGCAGCTGGAGTACTGTGTTAAGCTGTGGTCTCCTCAGTTCCAGAAAGACAGAGACAGACTGGACAGGGTCCAAAGGAGAAGATGATCAAAGGACTGGAGAACCTATGAAAACAGACTAAAGGAGCTAAGTCTCTTCTTCCTGGAGAGGAGAGGGCTCAGGGGGAATCTCACCACGGTATTCCAGTACTTAAAAGGCAGCTACAAAGAGGACGAAGGCTCTCTCTTCACAAGGAAAAGACAAGGGGCACCAGGTACAAGTTGCACTGGCAGAGGTTTCATCTCAATATAAGAAAGAAATTTTTTAGGGTGAGAACAATCACTGGAACAACCTCCCCAGGGATGTGGTGGAGTCCCCATCACTGGAGGTTTTCAAGACAATGGGACACGGTACTAAATCATCTCATCTAGGCTCCCTTTCCCATGAAAGGTTGGACCAGATGATCTTTGAGGTCCCTTCCAACCTGGGCTGTTATATGGTTGTATGATTCTAAAATGCAAGTTAGACTTATTTTCTTCAATCCTTTAAGAATACAATTACAGATCACTTCCTAAATTAGTTGTTATACTCTTTCAACCTACAAGTTGATTTACTGAATCATTTAACCTATATTTTTGATTTATTAAATTCATGCAGCACCTTCAGAGCCCAAGAAGTAGGTAAAATTCTCAAGCCTAAGTATCTTCAGTAGCGATGTCACTGGCAATATGGGAAATTCTGACCTAAGATGTGCTGCATGAGATCTATTGTTTGGTTCTAACTGACTGCTATTTAGTCCCTTATGAAAAAGCCAAACATTTGGACCAGTACTATTATCCTAATACCTCCCTGTGGGACGTGATGCTTTTTTAAAAAGATCTGTACTGTGGCACCACTCAATCCTCAGATCTTTTGAAAACTTACAACTCTACAGCATAAGATGTTTGCAGCTTGAGTACAAACGTATTTTGATCTTCAGACCACACAATCCAGTGTGATCATTAAGAGAGCCAATGCAGCAAGTTCTGAATGCAATTGTAGTAGGAGCCACTTGACAAACACACCTAGTTTTTAGAAATGCTAATCACTTACACCTTCCACTAATTTTAGTTGAGGAGCTGCCATTTGGCTTGACAATCAGGAACTCAGAGCACTCAAATTTGGCCTGTTGCCTCACCATACCCTTCTCTGTTTTCGCAGCTTGCCAGACAAATCTAGAACTGTTCAACACAGAACAAGACCAATGAGACTGAACAGCAACAGGACAGAGTAACACAGAGAACGTGTTAATGGAATGGTTCACTTCAGCTGTTCAGCTCTTCCCTGTGTGTGAATGCACCCAGAGACATCTGGGTTCATTTACTCATCCTCCCAGACGATGCCTCATCCAGCCTTCTAAGCTGTCCTTTCAGTGTACTCAGGGAGATCACATGCTGGTATGGGGTCCAACAGCACTACAGCAAGTCACGTAGTTACTCTTTCTAACAGATCAGCTTTATGTACAATAAAAATAATCCTTAATTAAAATTATCATGCGGAAAAATAGAACACTCCCAAGCTCTATGATTTCTGTTGAAGGAAGGTCTGTATGGATGTTCATGCCATTTTCAAACTAAGAAGGAAGAAAGGTCCAATAAAAGATTTTCTGCCAACCTCTCCTCAAATCAGCTCTCAGATGAGATCTTCCAGATGTCTTTAGAACCAGTAGATCATGCATTATGACAAATTAAAACTCAGATCCCTATAGCTGGGGACAGAAACAGAGAGAGGCCCATGTCAGGAGTTAGAATAACAGACTCTCCCCAGAAACTTTTGTCCATGTTGACAGGCAAACAGTGCAGCAAATGGAGTTTTACCTGGCTGCCCCTGGTCAAGTGACTTTCAAATGCATATCAAGCTTACTATGACTATCCAGCATTGAAGTCATGAAGATATGATCGCTAGAGCTAGACTCCGTATGAAAACAATATGCCTCAGACTACTGAAAATTAAGAAGGGCTTTCTTGAAAGTGCTAAACAAAGTCGCATGCCAATTTTACATTCTGAAATCCAATGTCCTGGAAAGCGGCAAAGATAACTTCACAGCCTATTTAAAATAAAAAAATTTAAAAAATTTTTTTCACATATAGAATGAACCACACTTTGATGCAAGCATCAAGACAGTGAAATACCACTACAACCCACAGTATCTTCCAATCTCCTTTACAGAGTATGTCAGACTACTGAAGTCAGGATAAAAGCCTTCAAGATTTAGCAGAAAGATTAGTCAAAAGAAGCAACTTAATACTTAGCCAATACGTAAATTCCACTTTGTCACAAAATCAGCAATACACGAGCAACAACAGTGTAAAAGCTGCTATTAGACTCTGCAGCATTAGAACAGACATTCATCACCTTCTACTCTCAATCCAGAGACAAACATGTACTTTTCAAGACATGTAGAAAAGGTTCTATTTCTTCTCCCTGATCCAAAGGCTTGTGAGAAGGCCACAGTTAAGTCTCTGAACTTGTTTTATGAATGCTGCTTAATTGCTTCCTTCAATTCCATTGGTGACAGAAAAGTACTCTCAGAAGACCTGTTTAGCATCTTTAATTGTATTCCAGAGAATACACAGAAGGCATCTAGAGTTCAAACTAAATTCCTTCACGCAGGTCACAAATCTGCATATCAAAGATGTTAAGGTATTTTTGTAAGTGTTAATATACAGAAATATATGCTTCATATCTGTACTGGTTTTGGCTGGGATAGATTTATATTTCTTCATAGTAGCTTGGATAGGGCTATGTTTCAGATTTGTGATGAAAAAAATGTTGGTAATACAGGGACGTTTTAGTTACTGCTGAGCAGCGCTTACACAGTGCCAAGGCTTTTTCTGCTCCTCACACCGCCCCACCAGCGAGCAGGCTGGGAGTGCACAAGAAGTTGGGAGGGGACACAGCTGGGACGGCTGACCCCAACTGACCCAAGGGATATTCCAGACCATATGATGCCATGCTCAGCAATAAAAGCTGGCGAGGAAGAAGAAGGACAGGGGAACATTTGGAGTGATGGTGTTTGTCTTCTGTTGTGGTTTAGGCCCAGCTGGCAACTAAGCACCATGCAGCCGCTTGCTCCCTTCTCCCCAACACACCCCAGTGGGATGGGGAGGAAAATCAGAAGGAAAAAGGTAAAAACTCGTGGGTTGGGATAAGGACAGTTTAATAGGACAACACAAGGAAAGAAGACATAATAACAGTAATACTAATAAAAGAGTATACAAAGCAAGTGATGCAACTGCTCACCACCCAGAACCCAATGCCCAGCCTGTTCCCGAGCCACAATCCCTCCTCCCCCAAGCCAGCTGCCCGGTTATATACTGAGCGTGATGTCATATGCCATTGAATATATCCTTGGCTAGGTCAGGTCAGCTCTCCTGGCAGTGCCGGCTCCCAGCTTCTTGTGAAAAATGACTCTATCCCAGCCAAACCCAGGACATTATCCACCCCTTATTCTATACCATCTACATCACGCCCAGATCCTACACTTTCCAATTATTTACCACCACTTTTCCTGTCTCTGAGATATATCTACACAGATATCATTCCCTTAGTCTATGGGCCATCCACCTAATGTGTCTATTGAGTTCATTTAATCCATGACTTTGGGGCTCCATCTGTCATAACAGTCTTTCAGGGCAGGAGAGATGGTGTGTGGTGTTGGATTGTTGCATGTTGCATCCGGAGCTCATGGCTGGTGTGTCTGGCGTGGCCCACACCCACGGTCTGCAGGTTGAAGATGTCAATCTTGAGGAAGTTGATGGGCACCAGTTGCTGAAGCCAATTCAAGCTCCATCACTGCTGCACTTCACTCGGTTTCATCAAGGTCCATCCTTCAGTGATTTGGACAATTCTTACAGTAGAAGCATTGATATGGCATATAGCAACTATAGCAGTGATGACATACAGTGGCAGGGTTATTTAGCAATTAACATCATACAGTCCAATTCACTGGCTATCCTCACCCAAAATCAAATCCCCTCGAGGTACGCATCACCACCAAGTCCATCCAGGTCCTTGAGCAAAAGCAATCCCGCAGATGGGTTTGTCTCTGCCCAAGGCAGGACTAACCCAGACTGTCTTCCTTAACATATTCTTCATGCCCACTACAGGGACTTTATCCCCTTCTACAGTACATGGGCAGGGTCAGCTCGAATGGTAGATCCTCTAGTATTAACCAGGTGGCTTTTGCTAAATGTGTATCCCAATGTTTGAAGGTCCCAACCCCCATTGCTCTAACTGTAGTTTTTAACAGTCCATTGTATCATTCAATTTTCCCGGGGGCTGGTACATGATAGGGGATGTGATATACCCACTCAATACCATGACCTGTGGCCCAGGTGTCTATAAGGTTGTCTCAGAAACGAGTCCTCTTGTCTGGCTCAATTCTTTCTGGGGAACTGTGCTGCCATAAGACTTGTTTTTCAAGGCCCAGGATAGTGTTCCGGGCAGTGGCGTGGGACACAGGGTATGCTTCCAGCCATGCAGTGGTTGCTGCCACCACCGTAAGCACATGGCGCTTGCCTTGGCAGGTTTGTGGAAGTGTGATATAGTCAATCTGCCAGGCCTCCCCATATTTATATTTCAGCCATCGCCCTCCATGCCAAAGGGGCTTCAGCTGCTTGGCTTGCTTAATTGCAGCACAAGTTTCACATTCATGGATAACCTGTGCAATAGTGTCCATGGTCAAGTCCACCCCTCGATCACGAGCCCATCTATATGTTGCATCTCTTCCCTGATGACCTGAGGTGTCATGGGCCCACCAAGCCATAAGTAATTCACCTTTATGTTGCCAGTCCAGATCCACCTAAGCTACTTCAATCCTAGCAGCCTGATCCACCCGTTGGTTGTTTTGATGTTTTTCAGTGGCCTGATTCTTGGGTATGTGAGCACCCATCTACATGCTGTAGTTTTACAATTGGCTTCTCTATCCTGGCAGCAATATCTTGCCACAGTGCGGCAGTCCAGACTGGTTTGCCTCTGCGCTGCCAGTTGCTCTGCTTCCATTGCTGTAACCACCCCCACGGGGCATTTCCCACCATCCATGAATCAGTATGGAGAGTGAGCACTGGCCACTTTTCTCTTTCAGCAATGTCTAAAGTCAGCTGGATGGCTTCCACTTCTGCAAATTGACTTGATTCACCTTCTCCTTCAGCAGTTTCTGCGACTTGTCGTATAGGACTCCATACAGCAGCCTTCCACCTCTGATGTTTTCCCACAACGTGACAGGACCCATCAATGAACAGGGCATACTGCTTTTCATTTTCTGGCAGTTTATTACACAGTGGGGCCTCTTCAGCACGCATCACCTCCTCCTCTGGAGACATTCCAAAATCTTTGCCTTCTGGCCAGTCCATGATCACTTCCAAAATTCCTGGGTGACTGGGGTTTCCTATGTGAGCTCGTTGTGTGATCAGTGCGACCCACTTACTCCATGTGGCATCAGTCACATGATGTGTAGAGGAGAACCTCCCTTTGAACATCCAGCCCAGCACTGGCAGTCAAGGTGCTAGGAGGAGCTGTGCTTCAGTACCACCCACTTCCAAGGCAGCTCGAACTCCTTCATGTGCTGTCAGTATCTCTTTTTCGGTTGGGGTATAGCAAGCCTCGGATCCTCGATATCCCTGACTCCAAAACCCCAGGGGCCAGCCTCAGGTCTCCTCCGGTGCTTTCTGCCACAGGCTTCAGATAGGGCAATTCTCCCCAGCTGTGGTATAGAGCACATTTTTAACATCTTGTCCTGCCTTGACTGGTCCAAGGGCTCCTGCATGAACAAACTCCCATTTAATTTGTTCAAAGGCTTGTGGTTGTTCAGGGCCCCATTTAAAATCATTCTTCTTACGGGTGACTTGATAGAGAGGGCTTACAATCAGACTGTAATTTGGAATATGCGTTCTCCAAAAACCCACAACACCCAAGAAAGCATGTGTTTTGTTTTTGCTAGTCAGTGGAGACATAGCTGCTATTTTGCTGATCACATCTATTGGGATCTGACAATGCCCGACTTGCCCTTTTAGGAATAATCCTAACAACTGGATCTCCTGTGCAGGTCCCTTGACCT